>BJCM01091245.1:0-10384 GCA_018326385.1 Flaveria bidentis | reverse complement strand
TCGTGACCATGCAATATACATACACATTGATAATATAATTATTATCTTCTATTACATTTGTTAACTTTCGTCCATTTTATACTTTCGTCCTCCCGAGTCTGTTGCGACAACAAGGTCGCTCACCTCATTAGCAATCCCAACGATTGCACGCTATCCGAGTCTGTTGCAACCATAGGGTTGCTCACCTCATTGCCAATCTCAATGATAGCATGCTATCCGAGTCTGTTGCAACCATAGGGTTGCTCACCTCATTGCCAATCTCAATGATAGCATGCTATCCGAGTCTGTTGCAACCATAGGGTTGCTCACCTCATTGCCAATCTCAATGATAGCATGCTATCCGAGTCTCTTGCAACCATAGGGTTGCTCACCTCATGGCAACTTCACGATAGCATGCTATCCAAGTCTGTTGCAACAACAGGGTTGCTAACCTCATAGCAATCTCAATGATTGCATACTATCCGAGTCTGTTGCAACAACGGAGTTGCTCACCTCATATATGTGCTTGCAAACCTTTCCTTCGTTTATTCAACGTTCAATAATGCATGCATTCTTACTTCATGTTCCTCTTTTATTATCTTTCACTTTACTTTACATAATACTTCATTTCATTCATTAACATGACACGTAAAGTCACATGAAAGATAAACATACATCATAATAAGGAACATATCATATGCAATCATCATCATTATACAGGGCAACATCATACACACATAACATGCATAAACATGCAACATCGTCATCATCATGCCCAACATGCTCTCCAGGGTCTTAACAGTCATCTTACATGCTTTTACGGGAACTTTTACGTCAACACTTACATGTGCACTTTCCCCCGAAAGTCAGAAGTCAAACTATACTTTCCTCGGGTGCAACAGCCCTATTCAGGCGTATGGACACCCTTCAGTCGCATGGCCTCCATGCAACTAAACACCATGCGAATGAACCAATACGGATGAACACTCTTGCGAATGAACACCCAGTCGTGCGAATGGACAATGCGGATGGACCTCATGCGCATGACCTCCATGCGACTGGCATTTCAATCGTGCGAATGGACCTTCAATCGTGCGAATGGACCTCAATCGTGCGAATGGACCCCAATCGCACCGTATTCGGCCGTATGGCCTCCATTCGGCCTCCAGTCGGTCGCCTAGCCCTAGCTGATGCAGAATGTAGTTCATCCAGACTACTGCCGAGGGTTTTCAGCCTCCAAACTCATCTAACCCCATTTTAAACCCAAATCGACTATCCTAAACCTTAGGGATGCATACCACAACACCATTCAAGCACACACAAGCTCACAATCAAGACTCAAACGCATCATACGCATACATACACATACACAAACGGGTCAAACATACACACACTCAAAAACCCGATTTCAGATGTGTTCCAGCCCCAAAATCATTCAAAAGCGTGTAAAAGAAGGGTCCTAGAAGTCACACAAACGACACCAAGAAGTAGAGCTTCGATTTGACTCGCTTCTCAATGATTTTGGCTACTCGAACCAACCCGATCCAACACTTTTCCTCTTTTCTTCCTTTCTCTTTTCTCCTCTCTTTTCTTGGCTGAAATATTGGTGTCGGGAGAGGGTAAAGGGTTGCCCTCTCCCTTAAATACTCCCACTTCCCCAACTTCCTCTCATTGGCGAGTTTGATCCCTCGACTATGGACCTTATTTATTTTCTTCTTTCGTCGGCTTCAAAATAAATAAATAACTGGGTTTTACAAGTCCACCCCCCTTAAATAGGTTTCGTATCCGAAACCTATTATTCCTCGAACAAATGTGGATAATGCTGTCTCATTTCTTCCTCAGTCTCCCACGTTGACTCGGATCCCTTCCTATGCTCCCATTGTACACGCACAAGAGGAACCACTTTTTTTCTTAGCCTCTTCTTTTTTCTATCGATGATTGCCACTGGTTGCTCCACATAATTGAGCCTTTCGTCTACCTCGATATCCTCCAGTGGAACAATCATGTATTCATCCACCAAGCACTTCCTTAGATGAGATACATGGAATGTCGGGTGAATTCCACTTAGCTCATCTGGTATCTCCAATCTATAGGCCACCTCTCCCACTCGAGCGATGATTCGGAAAGGGCCTATATACTTGGGGCTCGACTTGCCACGCTTTCTGAATCGGATAATACCTTTCCAAGGTGAGACCTTCAACATAACCCGGTCACCCACCTGGAACTCAATCGGCATGCGTCGTTTGTCAGCATACGACTTCTATCTATCTTTGGCTGCCTTCATAAAGGCTTTGATCTTTTCGAGCTTCTCAGTCGTAGCCTCGATTACCTCGACGCTTCCTAACTCCTTCTGACCAATATCACCCCAACAAACGGGTGTTCTGCATCCCCTACCGTATAGCATCTCATATGGTGGCATTCCAGTACTGGCATGATAGTTGTTGTTGTATGAGAATTCGGCTAACGGTAGGTGGTCATCCCAACTTCCCCCAAAATCAATCACACATGCCTGAAGCATGTCTTCCAATGTCTGAATGGTCCTCTCTGACTAATCATCAGTTTAGGGATGATAAGTCGTACTAATATGTAACCTCGTCCCCATGGCATCGTGGAATTTCTTCAAAAATTTAGAGGTAAACCGGGTGTCACGATCAGATACAATAGACACCGGCACACCATGAAGAGTTACAATTTCCTTGTTGAATAGATCTGACAACCTTTCAGATGAGTATGTCTCGCGGATCGGTAGGAAGTGAGCACTGTTCGTCAGACGGTCAACAATCACCCATATGGCATGGTACCCTTTCGGAGTACGCGGCAGCTTCGTAATGAAATCCAGGTGATGTGCTCCCACTTCCACTCCGGTATATCCAAAGGTTGGATCTTCCCATATGGAATTGATGCTCGGCCTTCACCCGTAAGCAAGTAAGGCACTTACCCACATACTCCACCACATCTCGCTTCATACCCGGCCACCAATAATCTTTCTTCATGTCTTGATACATCTTTGTGGCACCTGGATGAATGGAGTATCGTGTCTTGTGAGCTTCATCCATTATCTTCACCCGTAGATCCCCAAAACGAGGAATCCCCACACGACCGAATCGGGTTCTGACACCGAGTGTGTTTTCACCAAATTCCCCAACCAGACCTCTCATCCTTTTAGAGTTAAGATGATCTTCTTTCAGTGCCTCATCTTGAAACTCCTTGACTTGCTTCATTACATCAGAGGTTATGATCAGTTGATATGCTTTCACCCAAATCGGCTCGGGCCTCTCTTTTCGAATTAGCACATCCGCCACCACATTGGCTTTACCCGGATGATTGGATCTCGCAATCATAGTCTTTTATGAGCTCCAACCATCTTCTCTGCATCATATTCAGATCTTTTTGCTCGAAGAGGTACTTCAAGCTCTTGTGCTTAGTGAAAATGGTGCACTTCGTCCCATAGAGATAGTGCCTCGAAATCTTTAGTGCAAAGACCACGGCTGCTAGCTCCAGGTCATGAGTAGGATAATTGACCTCATGAACCTTCAACTGTCGGGATGCATAGGCTATAACTTTCCCCCTCTGCATTAACACACACCCCAACCCCAAGTAGGAAGCATCAGAATAAACCACTAGATCTTTGCTTCCATTGGGTAATGATAGAACAGGAGCTTGAGTCAATCTCGCCTTCAATTCTTCAAACGCCTTCTCCTGAGCTTTACCCCATATAAACTTTACATCTTTCCGGGTCAACTTAGTCAGTGGAGAAGCGATCTTGGAAAAGTCTTGAATTAATCTTCTATAGTAGTCCGCCAAACCCAAGAAGCTACGAATCTCGGATGGCGTCTTTGGTGGCTTCCATTGCATAACTAACTCCACTTTTGCCGGGTCCACCATAATCCCATCGGGATTCACCACATGACCTAAGAACTGAACTTCACGCAACCAAAATGCGCACTTGGAGAATTTAGCATACAACCTCTTCCTCCTCAGCTTCTCCAGAACCTCCCGGATATGATCGGCATGTTCAATCTCGCTCTTCGAATAAATCAGGATATCATCAATAAAAACAATCACTGATTTATCCAACATCGGCCGACACACATGGTTCATCAAATCCATAAAACTAGCTGGCGCTATGGTCAAACCAGAAAGACATGACCAGAAACTAGTATTCACCATAGTGTGTGCGAAAAGCTGTTTTAGGAATATCCTGCTCCTTCACCTTAAACTGATGGTAACCAGATCGAAGCTCTATCCTTGAAAACCAACTGACACCCTGAAGCTGATCAAACAAATAATCTATTCTCGGTAAGGGGTATCGGTTCTTCACTGTCAACTTATTCAGCTCTTGGTAGTCAATACACATCCTCATGTTACCGTCCTTCTTCTTCACAAACAGGACCGGAGCACCCCAAGGAGACATACTCGGTCTAATGAACCCCTTATCAAGCAGTTCTTGCAACTGCTCCATCAACTCTTTCATCTCCATCGGAGCTAACCAATACGGTGCCTTGGCAACAGGTTAGGCACCCGGTATCAGATCAATCTGAAATTCAATCTCACGGTCAGGTGTCACTCCTGATAAGTCTTCTGGGAATACGTCTGGAAAGTCACACACAAACGGCACATCAGCGTGTTGTGGTGTTGGCGTATTCACATCCTTTACATAGGCCAAGTAGGCACTACATCCACGCCTCATACACTTTCCCGCCACCGCCATCAAGATCACCTTCGGAATCGTAGTAACTCGATCACCATAAACCGTCGCTAAACTACCGTCTGGTGTTGTCAAATGAATCATCTTCTTGCGACACACATTGTTTGCCTCGGAGTCCGCTAACCAATCCATCCCAAGAACCAAATCGAAACCACCTAAGGTCGTCACAAACGGTCTAACAGGAAACTTATGACCATCAAGTTCCACATCACAATTCTCTATCATTTCAGAAATCCTGGTAGACTTACCTATGGCAGTTTCTACGTCAAAGGTCGCATCAACATGTCTACTACTAATAGGAAACTTAGCACAGAAAGTAGCAGAAATAAATCTTTTACTGGCACCCGAATTAAATAACATAGAAGCTAATGTTTGGTTTACAAGAAACGTACCGGACACAACATCAGGGTCTGTCCTAGCTTCCTCCTGTTTCATGGTGAATGCCATGGCGCTCGCCCTTGGTCCTTCACCTCCCAGCTTCTTTTCCCCGGAACTCTCAGCCCATGGCTTCTATCAATCCCTACTCATGTGACCCTCTTCTCTACAGTTATAGCATCGGACAACACGACAGTCCTTGGCTATATGCCCCAGCTTCCCACATTTGAAGCACACATTCAACCCCAACCTACATTCCCTGCTATGTTCTCTCCCACACCTACCACACTTCTTTATACTAGCACCCGATGCGACCACACGACGGTTGTCCACCCATACCTTCTTGTTACCCGTTGAAGCATCACCCCGACCAAACCTCTTTCCCTGCTAGTTTAGATCACCACCACTCTTCTTTCCACCTTCAATCACCACCACCTTCCTCTCATCATACAGTCTCCCTGCCAAATCCACTGCCGACCTAAACGTGCTCGGTCAGGCAGTGATCATGTGCCTACGAATATCCGCTAGCAAACCCTGAATATACCTCTTGATTTTTCGAGACAGAGGTGTCACTTGATCTGGCACCAGACGTGCCATCTTATTGAATTTTGTGGTGTACTTTGGTGTATCATCGTTCCCGCCTCCAGTTGCAAGAACTCTCTCTCCACCTTATCCATCTCCCGGTGAGGACAGAACTCCTCAGTCACCAACTTCTTCAGTTCAGACCATCTCATTTTCCTAATGGACCTGCTACCCTCAGCTTGGACAATGTTGTCCCACCAACACAAAGCTGAGTCCACAAAAGAGTGGGTAGCAAACTTCACCTTCTGATCCTCATGGCACTTACTGATGTCATCCACCGGTGAGCAGCTGCAGAAGTGTCGTTACCATCAAAAGTAGGGGGCTTGAATCTCATAAACGCCCCGTAGTTACAGCCTCGTGCCACCTCCGGCACAGGCTCTTCTTCTTCATCCTCTTCATCATCAAAGAGAACGGTTTCTGGCTCCGGTTGCTCTTGTTCTCCTGAGGACCTGTTTCTCTCCTTTCTTTCCCCTTCTCTTACAACCTTGATCATTTCGGTCACCAGAGACGGTAGAATTGTCTGCATGACCTAATGAACTTCCTCCACCACAGCCTCCTTTACTAAGGCTCTCAGATTGGCGCTCTCATTGCCACCTTCTGGATGAGGGGTCTCTAGTTCTTCATGAACCACCTTCTCAACTCTGGGTCTCCCTCTCTTGGATCACGGCTCAGCACCATGACCTCCAACCCGTGAAGCTTTCGAAGATCTACCACCGGCCATCACCCGCACACTGAAAGATTCAAACACCAACACGGTCATTCAAGGGAACAGCTCAATTTATGTCAAGTATAGTAAGTCCCTAATTACAGTGGCCAGTTGTGATTAGCCACTTACTTTACTCTTCATACCCCAAGCATTACCTGTCTTGACTACATCAGTATTTAAATCTACATACAAAACATAACACATACCATGCGCACATAAAATCAGTTAACTTACGGAAATACCTAATGGCACGCAGCTACTCAGATTGGCATCCCATTCCCTTTCCGTCCCATTCTCAGTTTAAGTTAAGGTTTATTTTGAAAATTTACCATTTCACTTAAACTTTGGCTCTGATACCAACTTGTAAGGACCCGTTCCCGGGACGCTTAAAGTTGGATTCTCATCGCACATAAAACATATATTTACATTCGTATTTCATAAAATTATAGCGGAAAACTAAAACAATCTTTTATTTCCATGTAAATGCTTTTGCAAGTTAATACAACATTCATTACAAAACAGCTTGTTCGCATTACAATGCAAAAACATTAATCAAAAGAATTCCATCCCAAAAGAGCTGAGTAGCCGCCCGTGACATCCTCAGCAATCATTACCTGCCAACTGGAAACACATCAAAGTCTGCGTTGCTGAGTGAGTTCTAGTTTTATAATAAAACATACTTTTCTATCGTTAAAACTGTTCTTTATTTTCTTTCGAATCGTACTGCGCTTTACATTCCTTCGTGACCATGCAATATACATACACATTGATAATATAATTATTATCTTCCATTACATTCGTTAACTTTCATCCATTTTAAACATTCGTCTTCTCGACTTTGTTGCGACAACAGGGTCGCTCACCTCATTAGCAATCCCAACGATTGCACGCTATCCGAGTCTGTTGCAACCATAGGGTTGCTCACCTCATTGCCAATCTCAATGATAGCATGCTATTCGAGTCTCTTGCAACCATAGGGTTGCTCACCTCATGGCAATTTCACGATAGCTCGCTATCCGAGTCTGTTGTAATAACAGGGTTGCTCACCTCATAGCAATCTTAATGATTGCACACTATCCGAATCTGTTGCAACAACAGGGTTGCTCACCTCATATATGTGCTTTCAAGCCTTTCCTTCATTCATTCAACGTTCAATAATGCATGCATTCTTACTTCATGTTCCTCTTTCATTATCTTTCACTTTACATTACATAATACTTCATTTCATTCAATAACATGACACGTAAAGTCACAGGAAAGATAAACATACATCATAATAAGGAACATATTATACGCAATCATTATCATCATATAGGGTAACATCATACATACATAACATGCATAAACATGCAAAATCATTATCGTCATGCCCAACATGCTCTCTAGGGTCTCAACAGTCATATTACATGCTCTTTTCTTCCTTTCTGTCTTCTCCTATCTTTTCTTGGCTGAAATATTGGGGTGGGGAGAGTGTAAAGGGTTGCCCTCTCCCTTAAATACTCCCACTTCCCCAACTTCCTCTCGTTGGCGAGTTTGTTCCCCGACTATGGACTTTATTTCTTTTCTTCTTTCGTTGGCTTCAAAATAAATAAATAACCGGGTGTTACAAGTTTGATAACTTCTCTTCGATGGGGAAAGAAAGCTTGGATGATGTAATAGACAGGTTCTACCATTTGATGAGTGAGTTGCACACTCATGGGGTAAAAACTTCCATGGAAGATAAGGTAGCAAGTTTTGCAGATGGCTTGCCAGAGAAATAGGACTCGTTTGTGTCAAATCTGAGACAGAACGATATTCTATCAAAGTTGGGTATAAATGACTTCATATTGAAGTTGAGAGAGGAAAAACTGAGGATGAAATATAAGTCTTAGAAAGGATCCTATGACTAGAATCCTTCACTTTATAACTCCGCTCCCACTCCAACCGGTTCAGGAGCACCTCTTCAAACAATGTTTGTGTCTAGTTCAGTCGCTCTTTCTCAAACCACAGCTTCAGGATCTGAAATGTCATGGTCATCTAGTACCCAATATATTGTGCCTGAAGCAAATGCTAATAAGTTGAAGTCTGGGAATCTCGGTAATATTACTATGGAGGTTGCAAAGGAGCACATGGACCTTCTCGCAGCATTGTTCATTCTTATGATGGTCTAGTTGCATGGAAGTTTGGCAATTGCCATCTAGCAGATGAAGACTACAAGCAAGTAGATGAAAATAAACTAGAAAGAATGGATATAATGTGGGCTTTGGCAAGTGCTGTTAGGAGAGCAAAAAAGTTTGTGAAAATGACTGGACAGAACTTGGTAGCCACAAAAGAATGGATATAATGTGTGCTTTGGCAAGTGCTATTACAAAGTGGTTCCACCACCACATGAGATAATGATAAATGCTAAATGTAGACCAGTAAATAACAATCCAACTAAGGATCATATGGTGTCCACTCCTCTAGTTAGTGATCCGGATTCCACTGGTAAACCGGTGAATTCTATCACTAATCAGAAGGAGGCTACTTTGAAATCTAAAGATAAGACGCCTATTGTGAATTTGGATGAAGAATTTGAAAAGGTTAATCTAAGGTCAGGTTCACCAAAGTCTATTTTAGAACCCAAACTGACCAAACCAGTTAACCAACCACGTGCTCCATGTCAAAGTCCAAATAAACAAAAGGCTAAAGATGTTAAAAATGTTCAAACAATGAATTTTGTTAAAGAAGCAAAAACATCTAAACAATAAGTGTTCAAACCCAACCCGACTAAAGTCACACCTGTATCACACACTTCCCCACAAAAATAGTTTCATCAACATGTAGAAGGGAGATCTTGCTACAGTTATGGAAAGAAAGGACATATTGCTTCTAATTGTCCTTATTATCAGACTCCCAGATAGAAAATTGAACTTTATGATACTAAACCATGTTTTTCTAAAAGTAGATCTATCTCTCCACCAAAGAGTATAAATGAACCTTAAGTTCAGACTATAAGCCAGTCACCTATTTATTACAGACAGGCCTTACACAGAACTGGCTTATGGAAAGAAAAGTCAATTCAACTGTCTGATGCTAAGAACAATATGAAGAATGATATGCCCTCACCCACAAATGGACAGTGGGTTGAGTTTATGATAAATGATTCCTCTGGGTAACCCAAGCCGGTTAAGGCTTGGGTCCTAAACCTAAACTAATCATTACCTTTGAATGTGCAGGGTGTCTGTTACAGTGCTATCACAAACACCTGGATTGTTGATAGTGGAGTGTCTAGGCACATGACCGAGAATTTGTCTCTCCTGTTCAATGTCAAACAAATTAAAGGGTGACATGTATCATTTGCTGGAAATAAAGGAGGATAAAATAACTTACTTCAAATCTCACAGATATGTGACAAAGGATTCAAAGTGGTCTTTGACAACAAGAAGTGTTATGTATTGAAAAAGGATTACATTATTCCGGAGGACCAAATCTTAATGTCAGCTTCAAGATATAATGACTTATATGTCTTGGATCTATCAAAAGCCTCCACAACCGATCATCAAGTTCAATGCTTCTTGTCAAAGGCAATAGAAAAAGACTCAATCTCCTAGCATAGGAGAATGGGACACATCAATCCACGGAAGATGAATAATCTGATCAAGAATGATTTAGTAAATGGAGTTAATGTCAAGAATTTTCAACTTCCGGATTTTTATGTAGCGTTTAAGAAAGGTAGTCACTGATAGGTATGTTTGGTCCTGTCAATACCAAAAGCATTGACCTGCCTCTCGAAGTCTCAAGAAGTATCACAAGGCAAAGAAAGTAAATTCCATTGACCTGCCTCTCGAACTTCTACATATGGATCTGTTTGCTCATGTCAGTACCAAAAGCATCACTGGTGATCTGTACTGTTATGTAGTCACTGATGATTACTTAAGATTCTCTTGGGTGATGTTTCTGAAATCCAAATCAGAGACATTTGAATCGTTCAAATAGCTGGTGACTACATTGGAATCTCTCTACAAGCTGAAAGTGAGACAGATTCGCTCAAACAACGACACGGAGTTCAAGAA
>BJCM01091244.1:0-16447 GCA_018326385.1 Flaveria bidentis | reverse complement strand
ATATATATGAAATGGATCTGAGACAAAGTTATTGATAGAGGATAAACTTTGAAATCCGGATGTCGGTCCCACCTCTAAAAAGTGCCCAAAAAGGTAGTTTTTTGAAAGTCTAAAATCTTTTGAAGGTAATTTTACTTAGGAAGTTTTTTATAAAAAGCATCCGAAGCCAAAATGACTTCGGAAGACATTCCAAAGAGTTTAGAAAATTTTGCTTCAGAAAAAATTTGTATTGAGAGAATTTTATTCTATGAAGAATAAAACTTCCGAGACCAATTTGTTTTTGGATGAAAGTTTTTCTTGAAAATCATACAAGTAGTCAAGAAAAATTTAAGCTTTAAAGGTAAATGCATATCTTCCGAAGAAATAAAATGATAAACATTTTCAAAAATCTAAGGAATGTCTATAAAAAGATTTTTCTTCCGGAGTAAACAAGGGGCTTATGAAGGTGATAAAATTGACACATAGGACACGCATGTTTTAGAAATAATATGAGTTAGTTTTAAGAAAAGCTACTCAAAATTAATCATCACAATAGCTGATACAAGGTACTTAAATCTCTGTTCATCAAAAGCTTTGGTGAAAAGACCATGATATTGTTCATTTGTGTTAACTTTGACTAGTTTGGTTAAACCCTTTTTGAAGTTATCTCTAATTAAATGATACCTATATTGATGTGTTTTGTCCTTGAGTTTTGCATAGAATTTTTTGTAATAGAGATAGACTATTGTTGTCTATGTGGATGGGAGCCTCCTTGAAGTTAAATACATAGTCTAGCATATGATTCTGAATCCAAAGCACATGAGCACAACAACATGCAATAACAATGTATTGAGCCTCAGAAGTTGATGCAGACACATAGGATTGTTTCTTGCATTGCCAAGAGAGTGTCCTTACACCAAGGAATTCACAACCCCATGATGTAGACTTTGTAGTTATGTTGCAACCACCATAGTCACTGTCTGTATATGCATACAAATTGAAGTTCGAATTCTTTGGATACTAAAGGCTAAGTGTTGGAGCACCTTTGAGATATCTTAGAATCCTTTTAACAATAACTAGGTGTGATGTCTTGGGTTTGACCTAATATCTTGCACAAATACATATAGCAAACATGATATCAAGCCTGTTAGTAGTGAGGTACGTAAGAGACCCAATCTTAGCCCTGTAAAGATGTTCACCTACACACTCTCCCTCAAAATCAGGTCCAAGGGAGTGATTTCTGGCTATAGGTCTTTTAGCAACTTTATAATTAGTCATGTTGAATCTTGTAAGTATGTCTTGTACATGTTTTGACTGACTTATAAAGATGCCACTGTCTACTTGCCTCCCTTGAATTCCTAGAAAGAAATTGAGTTCCCCTATGACACTCATTTCAAATCTATTCTTTATCATCTTCTCAAAGTCTTTATAGAGCTTTGGATTAGTTGACCCAAAGATAATGTCATCTCATATACTTGAACTAGTAATAAGTCATTCCTTGTTTTTTTGATGAAGAGAGTTCCATTTATAGTACCACTTTTGTAGCCATGCTGACAGAAATACTAAGACAGAGTCTCATACCACTTCCTTGGTGCTTGGTGCAGCCCATAAAGAGCTTTCTCAAGCCTGCAGACATAATTAGGATAATCAGGTTCTGCAAAGACAGTTAGTTGTTTGACATACACCTCTTCATCAATCACCCTATAAAGAAAAGCACACTTGATATCAAGCTGGTAGAACTTGAAATCCTTGGATACAGCAAAAGCTAAGAATATTCTGACAACTTCAAGTCTTGCCACAGGAGCCAAGACATTTGTGTAGCCAATTAATTTTTCTTGTGTGCATCATGGGACAACTAGTCTTGCCCATTTTTAATGACAAGTCCTCTATCATCTTTTTTATTCTTAAACACCCATTTAGTTCCTATGGTAGTCTTCCCTTAAGGAAGAGGACATAGGTTCCAAACCTTTTGCCTTTTGAATTAAAGCAATTCCTCTTACATAGCCTTAAGCCAACTTCTATCCTTTAAAGTCTCATCAACTTTCTTTAGCTCTATCTGGGATAAGAAACAAGAGTGAAGACAAACATTTGCATCATAGGGTTTCCTCTTGTTCTCACCCCTTTGTCAACGTCTCCAATGATGTTTGTGGTGGGGTGAGATTTGTGGATCCTTAGTTTAGGGATCACAGCCAGTTGTTTGGAGAGATCTAAATTTGAGAAATTTAGATCTTCCAATTGTGATTCACCCATCCAATGAGTTTGTGACATTATTCGTGTTGTCTTCAATGGAGTGGTTATCAGCATCAAGAAATTCTTGATCACTTTCACCACCACCATGATTTACCACATTTAAAGCTCCTTCATTTGAGTTTTGTGCCTCTTAGCTAGAATTTGAAGGCACCTCAGATGTATCAGTTGGATTTGTCATTAATGTACTGATAGGAACTCTATTTGCAGGGTTAGTTACAACTGGAGTTGAAGTAGTGTAACTTGATGGTTTTCTTAGCTCAAATCTTGGGTCAGGATCACCTGCTGATAGTATATCTATAGATCCTGAAACAAGCTCACAAGATTTGTTAAAACAGTTGGTATCTAAATCAAGATCAAATAGCCAATCAGGACCATAACCTTTCACACTAGGAGTGTGCTCATTAGAAGTCACATTGCCTTAGCTTGAGAAGAGTATTCAATAAAATGTCCATCATTTGATTTCTCAAGAAAATTTGGCTATTTGGTCTTTGGTATTTAAGATAGTGCAAGGACATCCAAATGACCTGAGAAAACCAATGAAAGGTTTCCTCTTGTGTCGAAGTTCATAAGGAGTCTTACCATGTGTCTTAACTACTAAAAATTTGTTGTGCACATAGAAAGCAGTGTTCAATGCTTCTGCCCAGAAGGCGATGGGCAATTTAGAGTCAGACAACATAGTTCTTGCAACTTCAGTTAGTGTCATGTTTCTCCTCTTAGCAACACCATTTTGCTGAGGAGTACTGGGAGTATTATCTTGTGGTACCTTTTTATCACAAAATGTTTCAAGGATTTGGTTCTTGAATTTGGTTTCTTGATCACATCTTATGATTTTGACCTTATGATCACATTGATTCTCAATCTTTAAGATTAAGTTCTTCTCAAGGGTCTCATCCTTAGTTTTAAGGAAGAAGACTCAAGTGTATCTTGTAAAATCATCTGTGATCACCAAACAGTAAGAGGTCCTTCTTAGACTTATTACACTGATAGGGCCAAAGAGATCCATATCTAATAAGTGTATGGGATTAGTGATGGATTTTCTTTCCTTTGGCTTATGAGATACCTTGTGTTGCTTCCGTTTGAGGCATGCAACATAGTGGTCATCACTTGTAAACTCTTTCTTTGGTATTCCAGTTACCAAATCATTCTTAACTGATTTATTCATGTTTTTAATGTTTACATGACATATTATTTTATGCCAAAGGAAAGACTTATTACTATTGGCTTTTAGATGAAAGCATGAAACTTTTCCCGAGGGAAATGTTTTCTACAAATCGATCTTGTACGTGTTCCCTTTCCTGGGGGCTCTGAGAAGAATATGCTCATAAGGAATGACCACCCCGGGCCTAAGAACAATGCACTCATGCTCAGTAAAAAGCATGTTGTGTCTCTAATCACAAAATTAAGATACACTCAAAAGATTGTATCCAAGCTCCTTGACAAAGTTTACCTTTCCAATGCTGAGCTTACAATTTGTGACCCTACCCTTCTAGTTATCTAACCTCTAGTATCTCCTCCAAAGAAAACTGTCAGTATAAGTTTAAGTTTCTTTTGAAAATTTTAACCCATTTCACTTTAACTTTGGCCTTGATACCAACTTATAAGGCCCCGTTCCTAGAATGCTTACAGCTGGTTAATCATCACACATAAAACATATGATATACATTAACTTTACTAAAATGTTGTAGCGGAATCATTTTAAACAACTCATTTCATATATGTAAATAATTGCTTTTACAAAATAATTCAATATTTATAATCATTAAAAACATCATTTGTTCATATTATAATTCAAAAGGCATCATTGCAACATAAAATGGATGTCATAAAAAATAAGCCAAGTAGCCACCCCGTGCCATCCTCAACAACATCTACATGCCGACTGGAAACACATAAAAGTTAGTGTTGCTAAGTGTGTTCTAGTTTTATAAAAACATTATATTACCTTTCATTCGTTAAAACATTTTCTTTACTTTCGCACATGATTATACATCATACGTACATGAAGATAATAATTATTATCTTCCATCATCGTTCATTTCGTACATATCCCACATTTCGTACTTATCGCACTTTTTATAAATTTATTATCGTTTCACTTCTATCTAGGTCTTATCGTATGCCTAACCCCCCTCTTGAGCATAAAGCCATGTCATCTAGGGTTAAGCGAAAAGGACCATATATCACACATATCGCACGTATGGAGTAGTCATAGAGACTAACTCTCCCTGTGTGTGAACCCTCAAGGGTTAACCAAGATCGCACACTGTAAACACACAGTTGAGCTAACAACTCTCAATGAGTTGTGAACCTCCTTTCATTTGCTTGCAAGACTTTTCATTCATTCATTATGTTCCACTTTCATTATCTTAAATATTTCGCTTCGTCAAGATAATACTTTACGTTCATTATCATAATCACACCGCATAAAGTCACGTCATAATACATAATAAGGAACATAACATATATAATCATAACATTAATCACACATCATCATACATGACATAAATTCATCTTACATCACCCCTGGGAACATCCCAAGTCAAAGCCTATATTTTACATTTTTCCTAAAATTCAAAAAATAATTTTAAGTCTTAGGCGCATAGGCACTATGTAGGCGCATGACCACTATGTGGGCCCATGGGTGCTTAGGTGCGTGGGAAATTTCTAGGCACATGGGCACTTTACGGGCACGTGGCTAACACTTAGGCATTCTAGCAAGATTCTAGGCGCATGGGCACTATGCAGGCGCATGAGTGCCTAGGCGCATGGGTTGTTCTAGGCGCATGGATACTTAGCAAAATTTCATCCTATCTTAGGCACATGACCACTATTTGGGCATATGGGATTTTGGGCGCATGGGACACTTGGGCATTTTAGACCGTTGGGCGCATAGGCAGCCAACTCATACTATCAATTATCATAATCAGTCCTAGTTCATGAATCTAACATGTTCTAAGCTTATTTCTAGCATTCTAAGCAATAAAACATGAACATAACATAATCATAACAACCTAATCACCCATAATTTAAACCAACCCACATTCTCACATACACATACTTACGGGTACAAAACCCATTTTATAAAAACATTCACACATGCATTTCCAGCCCCAAAATCAGTTAAAACATGTAAATGGGGGTTCTAGAACTCACCTTAGCAGCCTTTGGGTATGAATTCCTTCAAACCCATTTGCAATTAAGTTCAAACACCTGAAACCCACCAAAAACACAAACCCAAACACACATAAACACACATAAGCATCTAACTAAGGCATAGGCTGGCCAAGAACATTCAAAAACACCAAATTCTTACCTTGGATTCAGATTTCTTGTTCTTCTTCTTCAAAATCCGAGAGCTTCTTCACTTTCTCTCTCTAAATCCGGTTGAAAGTATCAAACGTAGAGAGTGTGGGCGGTCATTCCCACTTTTACACCCACTTTTGAAACTATTTGTCCTTTTAACACATTTAACCCCTCAACTTGGGTTAAATTGTGTTTCTTTCTTTTATTCGCTTTTATTCCTTCTTTCTTGTCTATTAAAAATATTTGGGCGTTACAGGCTGTGAGACACCTTCACTAGTTAGTGCCTCAATGAGGGTACTTGGTGTTGAAGCAGATCCTATCTCAAGGTTCACATCTTCAACTACTAGGCCTCAACCAAGGTTTCCCCTTCGAAACTAATCTTAGGGTCTACCTCAGTATCTAGTTGACTAATGGTTTTGCCTGCTATCCTCTATCTATATAATTTGGATCTCTTCTTAAACTCTTCAATTACCCTATCTTGAATTCTCTCAGCTAACTTTTAGCTTGCCTGATTTGACTTGGGTTGCCAAGTGGCATGTCAACCAGACAAAAGCTCTTATAGTATTTAAGGCTTTTGAAAATTGAAGACTTCTTGTTGCCTCTGAGATCTAGAGAGTACTAAGCTCTTCTATAAGCATTATACTTACATCCTATTATTGGATTTTCAGCAAGGTAGGATGGGGTAGGCATAGACCTTGGTATGCCTTCTTCAAATAGGCTTTGAATCAGGGCATCCACATCAGTATGGGCCTAAGGAGGTTGTTGAGTATGGAGAATTTCAAGTAAGGGTAGTGAGTCCTCTATGTTCATACTCTGGGCAGAACTCCCAGGTTTTGTGTTATAGGTGGGACTTTCTCTCCCTTTTTAGTAGCATTACCCTCTTGTATAAGGGAGCTAAGGGTTATGTCCACCACATCCACAGGTTCTTGTGGACCTTGTTAAGTTTGCCTAACAGGTCTCCTAACTAAGTTACCCTTGAGATTGGTGATCTCAAGTTCCTGATCAATGACCTTTGGAACTAAATAGGTACATATTCATCAGAAGAATCATGGGGGATGAGAGAATAAGACCAAAGCCTTCTTCCTCACTACCAACTTGGGTTTCTAAGTTGTTGGTTTTCCCTACACCATGACAGCTTTAAGAGAAGTGTTAATGTTGGGTTTCCATGGTTGAGGTCTTAATGTTGGGTTTCCATGGTTTTCCCTACACCATGACAGCCTCTCCCATATGGACTTCCTTAACATGTTCAGGGAGGTCCACCCTCAGTTATGGGTGGATGGTGTGGGCTAGACATGTGTGAATTAAGATCACTCATCTCTCCTTAAGAAGGGAAGGATAAGAAAGACTCATGATACTCATTAAAGCCCATATCCCTATTATCATAGAATTGGAGGCCAAGGATGGGTTGGTTTAAGTCTAATAGTTGGGGATGGTAGCTTTCCCCTAAAGGTTGATTACTTGAGTTTTGAGACTTAAAGTAATGGCTTAAGGCTTGGGCAATAAGCTTATTAGGCTGAGCATGATGAACTCAACACTGATTAAAGAAGTAAAGGGAGTGGATTGCTCCTCGAGGGAAGTGGAAGCTCTTGGTTCCACCTCCTTCTGCATGGGTGGTTATATGGGGGCTTGTTCAATCTGAATATATTGGGAAGGAGTTTGTTTGGATTTTCTTGTGTAGGTGATGGTTATTTGAGTCTGTGTGGATGGCTTAGATGTAGAAGGTGTGGGTTCAATATTGGCTGGTACTGTCAAGTTGTCAACTTGAGCAATTAGCTATAACATTTTTGAGACTAGGGTAGTTTCTACCCTTGAGAAGCCAACAATGGTCTTTCTTGTAATTCAAAAGATGTTAGGCTTCATGTGTCCCAATTTAAGAGTACTTGTTCCTCTTAACTATGAATCCGGTTCACAGTTAAGAATATGTTGAACATATCTAGGGAACATGTAGTACTCTAAGGAGTCCATGTTTGTAAGCAAATTTGTATAGACAAACTCGGAGTACTTAAATTTGGCCCCTTGAACCATTTGATGGACTATGTAGGATAAGTCCTCAGGAATCTAGTCCTATCCTCTATATTTGTTAGATAAATAGTGAATAATAACATGGAGGAGCTACTTCCACCGGTAGGAGACCTTATCATTGTTGAAAGTTCTGACTATGCAGTACCCTCATAGCCCATCTGCTGGAATGAATCATTAACAACAGCTTTTAGGAAGGAAAACTCACTTATTTCATCATCCAGCCTTAGATGAGAGTTGAATATGGTTGGGGTGATGAAAAGTGTCATGCTCTACATTATGGTAGACAATGCCTTCTCACCGTCCAAGATCACCTCTTGGCGGGCCTCTAGAACTCAAGGAGTTGTTCTTCACACAATGGAAGGTCTATTGTGAGTGCGGTGAGGTAGTTTGATTGAGAAAGGAAGCAAAAAACATCTGAGAAACTTGGATATTTCTTAGATGACAACAGAGCAACTCGATTATTTTGTCTGTGAAGTTGCATGGAAAAATCTGATTGGTTTTGGGGTTCAGGGTTGGCCATTTGAGAAAACTTTGGAGTGAAGAAAGGTAAGAACAAAGAGCGTTTGTGTGTAAATTTAAGGATAAAACTTTTGCAAATGAAGAGGAAGAAGAAAGAGGGGGAACCATTATAAGGATATTTATATGAAGGATTTGAGAAAAAGTTAATACAAAATAATAAACTTTGATTTCCGGATATCGGTCCAACCTCTGAGGGCCCAAAAAGGTAGTTTTCTTAGAAGTTGAAAATATTCTGAAGGTAATTTGTCTTTGAAAGTTTTAAGAAAACTTCCAAAGTCAATTTGACTTAGGAAGATATTCATCAGCATGATAAAAAATTGCTTAGAAAGAAAAATACTTAGAGTATTTTGCTTTCGAGATATATTTGGTTTTGAAAGATATCAAATTTCAAAAGTTTTAATCAAAGGGTGAATATAGCTGTCGAGACTTAATTACTTATGGAAGAAAATTTGCATTCAAAACATATAAGTATTTAGAAGCACATTTAAGCTTCAGAAAATATATCCGAATTTCTTCCGAAGGTAAACTTTTTAGTAGGTAGTTCTTAGTTTTGAAGACATAAGTTTCTTTCGAGTCAACTTAATGTTTTTCAAAAGAAAATATATCTTAAATTTTCAAAATTCTAAGGAATACCAATTTTGAAAATTTTCTCCCAAGGTAAAATTAAGACACACATATTTAAAAATAATTTTGAATTTAACTTAAGAAAAAATTTACTTAGTTAATCATCCTAATAGACGATACAAGATACTTAAATCTCTGTTCATCAAGACTTTAGTGAACAGATCAACATATTATTCATTTGTGTTAACTTTGAATAGTTTTATCAATCATTTTCCAAAATTATCTCTTAACAAATGATACCTAATATTGATGTGCTTTGTCTTTGAGTGTTGCATAGGATTTTCTTTAATAGAGATAACATTGTTGTTGTCTATATGAATGAGAGTCTTTTCAATTTTAATCCATAGTGCAACATCTTATTCTAAATCCAAAGCACTTGTATAGTAGCTTGCAGCAACAATGTATTCAACTTTAGTAGTTGATGCAGACACAAAATTGTTTCCTGCCTTGCCATGAGATTATCCTTCCATCCAGGAATTGACATCCCCTTGATGTATACTTTGCAGTCATGTTACAACCACAATAGTCACTATATATATAATCATACATATTAAAGTCAAAATTCTTTGGATACCAAAGTCCTAGTTTGGGAGCTCTTTTGAGATATTTGAGAATCATCTTGACAACAATTAGATGTGACATCTTAGGGTTATCTTGATATCTTGCACATATGCATGTGGAAAACATGATATCAGGTCTGCTGGCTGTGAGGTACATAAGAGACCCAATCATAGTCGAGTAGAGATGTTCATCAAAACACTCCCCCTCAAGGTCAGGTCCTAGAGAGTGGTTTCTAGCTATGGGTGTCTGAGCAACCTTGAACTTAGTCAGATAAAATATAATAAGTATGGTCTTGCACATACTTTGACTGGTTTATGAATATGCCATTATCAACCTGCTTCACTTGAATTTCTAGAAAGGCATTGAGTTCCTTCATGGCACTCATTTCAAATCTATTCTTGAATAGCTTCTCAAAGTCTTTGTTGAGCTTCGGATTAGTTGACCCAAAGATGATGTCATCTACATAAAGTTGAACCAGCATCAAGTCATTCCATGTTCCTTCAATGAAGAGTGTGTGGTCAATAGTACCCGTCTTGTAGCCATGCTGAACAAGATACTGTAATAGTGTCTCATACCACTTCCTTGGAGCTTGATGCAGCCCATATAGAGCTTTGTCAAGCTTGAAGACATAATCAGGATGATCTGGGTCTAAAAATCTAGGTGGTTGTTTGACATACACTTCCTCATCTATCACACCATATAAAAAGGCACACTTTACATCAAGTTGGTAGACCTTGAAATCCTTGTATGCAGCAAAAGCAAGGAATATTCTAATAGCTTCAAGTCTTGCTAAAGGAGCAAAAACATCTATAGTTTTTCTTTATTCTTAATGACAAGTCCTCTATCATCTTTCTTATTACTAAAAACCCACTTGGTATCTATTGGTCTCTTCCCGGGAGGAAGAGGGCATAAGTACTAAACCTTCTGTCTTTTGAATTGAAGAAGCTCTTCCTGTATTGCTTCAACCCAATTTCCATCCTTCAAAACCTCATCAACCTTCTTTGGCTCAATCCGGGACAAAAAACAAGAGTATAGATAAACATTTTCATCATGGGTTTGCCTTCTTGTTCTCTATCTCAACATTTCCAGTGATGTTTGTGGTGGGATGTGACTTGTGGATTCTTAGTTGAGGAATCACAACAAGTTGATTTGATATATCTAATTTAATGAAATTTAGATCTGGTGATTGAGTATCACCCACCATATCAACACACTTATCAAGATAAACTTGATCCTATTCACCTCACATGTATTAGCTGAATAGTTTGTCATTGTTATGCTTACATGATTTCCAACTATAGGGTTTGTTTCCACTAGAGCTAAATGAATTTTATCACTTGGTATTCTCAGCTCAAATCTTAGGTCAGAATCTCCTGTTGATAAGCTATCTGTTGATTCTGAAACATCTTCATAAGATTTGTTAAAATAGTTGGTAACTAAATCAAGATCAAATAGCCAATCAGGACCAGAACCTTTCACACTAGATGTGTGCTCATTGATGGTCACATTGTCTGACTCTTTAACTACTCTAGTTTTGAGATTGTATACTCTATAAGCCTTAGCTTGGGAAGAGTATCCAATAAAGTATCCATCATCTGATTTCTCAACACATATAGCTATTTGATCTTTGGTATTCAAGATGGTGAAAGAACATACAAATGATTTGAGGAAACCAATAAAAGGTCTCTTTTTATGCCACAACTCATAAGAAGTCTTAGCATGAGTCTTGACTACTAAAATTTTGTTCTACACATAGCAGGCAGTGTTAACTGCCTTTACCCAAAAGGTGATGGGCAGTTTAGAGTAAGAGAGCATGGTCATTGCAACCTCAATAAGTGTTTTGTTTATCCTCTCAACAACACCATTTTGCTAAGGAGTCGTTGGAGCATTACATCATCTTGTAATACATTTTTCATCACAAAATGTATCAAGGATTCGGTTCTTGATTCAATTCCTTGATCACATCTTATGATCTTGACCTTGTGATAACACTAATTCTCAATTTTCATAATGAAGTTCTTCAAAATCTTAGGGGTCTCATCTTTAGTTCAAAGGAAGAATACCTAAGTGTATCTTGTGAAGTCATATGTGATCACTAGGCAAAATGAAGTCCTTCCTAAACTCATTACACTTATGGGGCCAAAGAGATCTATATGTAATAAGTGTATGGAAGTAGTAACTGAGTTCTTTTCCTTTGGTTTGTGAGACACTTTGTGTTGCTTCCCTCTCAGACATGCAAGACAATGGTCATAACTTGTAAACTCTTTCTTTGGCATTCTAGTTACCAAATCATTCTTAATTAATTTATTCATGTTCTTAAAGTTTACATGGAACATTCTTTTATGCAAGAGGAAAGACTCATCATTATTTACTTTAAATAGAAAGCAAGAAACTTCTCTTGACGGGGATGTTTTTAGAGAATCCATCTTGTATATGTTACTTTTCCTGGGGCTCTGAGCATGATATGCTCTTGAGGAATGACCACTTTGGGCTTGAGAACTATTAGGTCATGTAAGGCTGGTGCAACCAAAACAACACTTAGAAAAAAATTGGTATAACTAACAAAGACTTCTGAAGGCAAAGTTGTACTTCTAAAGGATAAAGATAGAAGAGCTTCCAAAGAGGAGCTTAGTCTTCCAAAGACTAATTAATTCCTCTTTAGAAGACAAACACTTGGAAGGTTTCAAGACAAAGACTTCCAAAGTATAAAGACTTAAAGATCAACAGAAGACTCGGAAGAAGTAGACTCTTCCGAAATATAAATGGCTTCGAAAGAACTTGTTCTTCCAAAGCCAGTTAACCTTTGGATGAACCTACTATGAACCAGGGGATATTAGTATGATCTGACAAGCCGTTGCAACCTCTGATATACTGCATGGCGTTTTCCCATGACCATGTAGTTGACCATACTTTATTTCATTGTTCATGCTTTATTAGTTAGTGCAGTTACCAACTTTAGTTAGATGACAAAAAGGTAAGTCATGGACCTGTCATGACTACCTAATCTTGGATAGTATTTTATCTTAGAAACCCTACTTCTAACAATGTAGTATTTGTTTAGTAGTAAGTTCCAGCTGGTAATCTTAGTATAACCGGTTTAGATAGTAGTATATATAGTTCTCATTGTAAACTCAGTTAAGTATGTTTGTAAGAGTCTTGTAACCTTTGAGTTGAGAAGTAACATATACAAGTATCTTGAAAACTATTTCTTGTGTTTGTTTACTTAGTATATTATTATCAACTCTTAAAGAATTCTGCATCATCATCCGAGTGTGACTTAGTAAGTTTGAGAGATAACACTTGTGTTGAGTGACCTTATCCGATCCTACAATTGGTATCAGAACTTCTTAGGCTCTTGATTATGAGATCTTACCATCCCAAATCACCCTGTTTCATCACTCATACACTCACTTCACTCAAAATGGCCCTCAACCAGAAATCATCTGAATCTGAAATAGGAACGATGACTAAAGCTCCTATCATCACCCCTGATAACTTCAGCTCTTGGTGCAAGCGTATTAAAGGCTTCATTAGGTATCAAGATGGAAAAATGTGGAGATCTATCACCCATGGTCCTTACAAGACAAAGGTGGCAACACCGACTGGTAATGGTGCCATGATAGAGAAAGCCGTTGAAGAGTATTTAGATGAATACTTCAAGAGAATGGCCATCATTAGCAAAGCCATGACTACTCTGCTTACAGCCATACCAAACTCCATAATAGTAGGCTTTGAGCACTATCAATCAGCCAAAGAACTCTTTGATGCTTTGACATTGATGTATTTTGGTTCCAATGAGTCCAGAAAGATTCCCTGAAGCGGCAATTTGAAAACTTCACCTATATTACTGAGAGACCATCAACCAACAATACTTCAAGTATATAGACCATATTTCATTCTGTGGGAGTGACTTTTAAGAAGAGAGATCTATCAAGGAAATTCATGAGTGCACTTCCTCATGAGTGGACTTTCTATTATGTCTCTATCAAGAAAACAAAGAGTCTAAACACTCTCACAATTACTAAACTATATGGCATCCTTGATGGATACTATATTGAGATGGAGACTCAGAGAGGCCACCAGATAAGCAGAACCTCTAGCCTGCTAGTAATGCTTTAGTTGTTGTTGAAGGCTCAAGACCCACCAGCCCCAGTAATACCTGACTTACTCCCAACAACCATCATGTTCTTCAGGGCCATACATCATATTTCCTAAGACACCAAGGTCTCAAAAGGCTTAATTAAGTCCATTCTAGGAAATTATGCCTTTATTTCAGGAAATGGGCATTCTAGTGATTTTTAGTTTTGCTTTGATGATCTAGAATGCTTTAGCCCAAATGATGTTGAATACATGGACATTGTCCAACAAATGGCTCTATTGACTTATTAAGCAAAGAAGTTCTTTAAAAGAACTTAAAGGCAATTCCCTTAGAACCCAACCAATACCAAATACAGGTTTGACAAAACCAAGGCCAAGTGTTACAACTGCAATCAACTTGGTCATTTTTCTATCCAATCCAGAAGCCACTTAAGCCTCCATACATCCTGCCACACCTAAAGATGCTACAAAGTCAACTGAACAACAATTTGTTGTTGTTGCTCAAGAAGTTGACCGGAGCTTCATGGTGTAAGATGTGACCTCTACTTAACCACTCATGACTGGAATAATGATAGCAAGGTATATGAACACCTCTGTACTCCAGCTTGTGTACTCCAGCTTGTATTGCTAAAGTCAAACTGTATTAGGAGTATAACATGGAAATCAAATCTAATGTTGAGTCCTTAAACATTCTAAAATCTAATTTTAAAAAGGCAGAATCTGACTATAAAATTAAAATTGAAAAGTTAGAGAATTATTTCCTCTTTTAAACATGAACATTCCAATTATAAAGATTTAATCTCCAAGTTAATTGAGGCTCAATCCCAGCTAGTAATAGCTTAGGCTAAAGCAAGGAAGTATGTTATTGAAGAGCATAACTTCAAAACCATTATTGCATCATCCTTCCACTCAAAAAGCTGTTATCAAAACAAAGGTGGGTTGGAACCAATAAAATTGCTCCACCACATTCTTATAAGTCTATAAGACAACCAAATATATGGTACTAGAAAGCAATAGGTTCCATTTGTTGGCCCACTACCTCATGACAAGAAGAATGATGCAACTATGGAGACCATCACAGGGAAGGACTAGGTAGAAAAACCCTTCCCCACCATTGATGAAATATCCAAATACACACACACACATACATACACACAAACACACACACACACAAACACACAAACACACACACACATATATATATACATATATATATATATATATATTTGTATAGATCTTTATAATAAGAAACAATTGAATAAATGAATATACATAAATTTATATACTTAACATCATGTGTATGTATATTTTGTAGATAATATTAAAAATAATAAAATAATATTTAAGTAATAAAAATCAATAAAGAAAACGAAAGTTAAAAATATGTATACTTGTATATCAAGTTGACCTTTGACCATCATATTATCTGATTAAAGTTTCCTCTTAATCTCTTTAATCAAAATGGCTACAAGTCATCCATAACCAGAAACCTTTAACTTTTTTTCTCTCTTGTGTCAAACAAATACTCACCCAACAAGAAACAATGAAATGATTTAATAGAACAAACATTGGTAACCACACTTTTGAAACATTAACAATCTGGCTTTAAAATCTAATATTTGTTCACCCCCATCCCCACAACCCCTAACATCTTGCTATATTTTATTCTTCACGGTTCGGAAATTCCAGCCATTTTTCACCTCTCCGACCAAGCTTCTTTCGACCCCCAAACAAGAATAGCAAACCCATCTCATTTTGGTTCCACCAACTACCACCTCTTCTAACCACCAAAGCACAACTATACTCTCACGGATATTGCAAATATTTTCCGACGAAAGCAAACGCGTACTAGAATCACTGTCAAACTTCTCTATTAGTAACAACCTTTCCCCTAACATCGAAGCTACCATGTCAACCATTCCAGACTCCCCAACGACTCACGTTTATTGATATCATGATTTATTATGAGGTTTTATTCTATCATGTCACATTGAATAAAGTATTACGATACATGCGATCAGAATTTGTTGAATTTGAACTCATTATCGCATGTTCTTATGTTATGATATGATTACGGATTCACCTAACGCTTAAAGAAAACATATATATCATTGTAGAACTATTTTAGTTTGTTGTATTCTGTTACCCGAGCATGTTCCTACTTGTGGGGGTGACCATAAGCATGTCATTGCGGCATTGATAACGTGGCACCAATCGTAACGATGAGCAGATATCACAATGTCTCCTTCGGTACTTGTGAGGTACATTGGCCATATTATATTGAGGTGGCGTATGGACTGGTCCTAGGATATATGCATATGATTATGGTGGATGGTTTTTGTGTATGCCCACACTCCATTTTGTGCTTGGTGTTTAAGGTCTGCAGCTCTATGTTCATGTCTATTCTGATATAAGTTATTCGGCTTAATGGGTATGTCCACATGATACGATTTACTTTATTGACTTGTCTTACTTTGCATCGTATCATTTTATGTTACTTTATCTCTCGATGTTATGGAAGTTATTATTATTGTTACTTGTGCCTTTATCCGTATTGGGCATGCGGCTCATTCCGTAATGTTTGTTTCAACATGTTTATAGGTTACTCCGGGCGGGGTGTGAAGAGAGATAAATTGAGATCTAGGACTTTTGAGCTATGAAAAATAGCCATTTTTGTAGGATATGCTTGTTATTTAGTTTTGGTTGATTAAATAATATGTAACGAATACTTTAACCTAGGGCTCCCTAACGATGTTTTGTTGATGTACTCCTAACGTTTCAATTATGGAATTATGTCTTATGTTATGATTACTATGATAGTGACACTATTGGAGCTGTAAAAGATAGTCTATATTATCAACACAATAAAAGTCAACAAAAGTCAACGTCACGGTCAAAGTCAACAAAAGTCAACGTCACGGTCAAAGTCAACAAAAGTCAAACCCCGACACGTTCGAGACGAGGAACCAAGACGAGACGTTGAAGATTTAGATGACTAGGAGTTTTATTGTAATAAATATATTTTGTGTGAACAAAATATATTTTATCTTGTTTTTAGTCATTTTTATGCTTAATATGTAATTTTGTATTA
>BJCM01091236.1:0-11337 GCA_018326385.1 Flaveria bidentis | reverse complement strand
TAACCATGGGGCTTTTGTTCCCCATACCTAAACGAACCTAAGTCTATGGTTATCTTACTTGATTTTGGTAGAGAACGATGAGGCAGATGATGCAACAGCCGTGACCCGCACTTGAATTGGTTTGATATGAAAATGGTGATGATATCCAAATTACTTTTGTGTGAAGCTTCGGAGGATGTTGTAGACTAGAAGCCCCTTATCAATTGAAGGTTAGAACACTTGAATGATGTTAAACTCCTTAGTTCCAGGTCGCGGTGATAGAGGGAATCAAACGAGGTATTAGAGAGTGTTTCGGATGAAATTAAGATTTGTAACAGTTGAGGTGTAGTTAGATGATCGTTTAAGTTCACTCGATTAGATTATTATTAGTGTTCACATGTCTAACGATTAGATTGAAAATGGCGACGGTTACTTCGAGTTGTACCATTAATTACCAGCTTAAACTCCCAATAAAAATTATCAAAGGGTTCGAGTGATGTTGATGAACCAATTGGTAACGATTGGGATTCGATATTTAGCCGTTTTACCCACGATTGTGCTTCGCCGGAGCTCGGATGGTGGCCGGCCGGATGGTCACCGGAAAAATGAGGAAAGAGAGAGGGAAAAGAGTTTGGGTTTTGATTATTTAAAAAGTTAGCCCCTGTAGTTTTCATTTTGATATTTTATGTAAAAACTTTCTTTTGAAGTTTCAATGTTAACAAAACAACCCCCTAAACTTAATTTCATCTTAAATTTTAATCATTTCATAACTTATTTAAATTCTACTAATATATTTAACTTCTATTCTTATTATTATTATCAATAGTATTAAAGTCATAATTATTAGAGTTATTGTATTTTAATAGCTATTTTAATAAGATTTATATTAGAAGTTAAAAGACAAGCTAACAAGTAAGCGTAAGTAACCCACAAATTTTCATTAAAGGCATAAATAGTCCATACAATAATTTAACAAAGTTAACTTTTGATTTAATGAAAATACGAGATGTTACATGCAGAACGAACTATCATGGGTCTTCCTTATGAGACTGTTCAGGATATGTGTTCTTCATCATGCAAAATCGGTATATTGGGGATTTATAAGGCAAACAGATTTTTATTGGAAAAGGAAAAAGAATTGAAAACAATCAATCAAGAATTAAAGAAAAATGAAATAGCTTTTTCAAGGAAACTTAATGAAGCATTGGCTGAAAATGATCTTTTAAGAAGAACCATTTTAGAGCGTAACATTGAAATTAATATTTTGAGAGAAAGGGATGTTTTAGCTCAATTTGAAACGACAAAGCTTCAAGCAAAGCTTGATAAATGGACCCTTTCATACATGGAAAAGGATGTGCTTATTGCTAAACAACAAGGGGTGCGTGTAAAACATGGGATTGGATGTATATCTGATAGTGAAACTGTACTTAATTCAGTTCTACCCCCTTCTACTTTATGTTATTCACCAATCCCTAGACCTCATCGTAAAAATGATTTGCTTGAACAATCTACTAATAATCTGCATGCAGGTTTGAGCGATATCAATCTTAATGAGGTGCGAGATGATTATGATTCTACAACTGGTATGGGATACAATAAACCGAATGCTGACAGTGAAGCTAACGATTGTTTAGTCCCGGTTGTTTGTAAATCTATATCTACTATTTCTTCTAACTTCTTTGATAAGTTTAAAGCAGGTGAAATCCCTACTTTTGAGCCTGTCAAGGTTATGATAGAAGAGATAAATCAGGATTCACCTAATCATCAAGTTCCAACAACAACAACACATCCCACTCCTGTTAATCAAGATCCATTGGAAGCAGATCTGTGTATACGAGACTGGTCAAGCTCAGATGATGAATCAAACACAGAGGACCGTTTCAGTTCATCAAAGATCATGATATCACCAGAAACTGTCAAGTCTCAAACGCTTCCAAAAACAGAATTAAGACCAATACGGATCTCATCTCCAACTGCAAAACAACCCAATCAACCAATGAAGATCTCATTCCTTATTCAGCATAGGAAACTTTAGAACAGGCAAGAATCTGCTACAAACTCTAAGCAATCCTCATCACCACCTGTACAACACGGGACTACAAAGAATCAAAAGCCTTTCAAGGCTGGTTTTGAATGTGGAAAAGAAGGTCATGTGGTAAAGAAGTGACCTCAAAGACTTGCTTCAAATGGTAAATGCAAAACGAATTGCTTTTCCCAATGTAAGTCTACAAAGAATGTTCCAGATGGTAAAGGCAACACGGGTTACTTCTATGGATCAAGAGGTAAAAAGCAAACATCTTTGAATGGTTTGATGAAAAACCCTGCATCCAAACCTTTTCATGTGAAGCCGGTTTCACATTATACAAAGATGAAAATGACCAAAGTTCAAAACCAAATTCTTTTTCTTTTGGTCTTAAACAGAAAATGATTTCCAAATTTAATTCATTCAAATCTAAATTAATTAAACCAAAACAAATTTAGCAAATTAAAAAGAAGGATACAGATATTCCCGATTGTTTAAACGATTGTGTGCAGAAGCAGGTTTCTTATATTGATGAAAAAGGCACTTCCAGGAATATGATGGCCTAGGTTCTCCTTTCAAACTAATCTGTTAATGAGTACAGAAACAATTCAGGAGGACTGTTAGTAATCCGGTTTATTGACAGAGATTGTTCATAATTCAATTTGAGGTGGAACAAACAAGTTAAGGTCATGGTATTTTATCCATAATCTGGATTTTTATATGCACAATCACTGCATATTTCTTGAAAATTCATTTCTTATCTTGATGATCAGTGTAGTTTGGAAGACCTTCTTTGATAAATTTTTATTTTTGTACAGTTTAATAAAAAATAAAAAAATAAAAAATAAAAAATAAAAAAAATAATAAGTTTGCAAAAATAAAAACTTAGGGGGAGAGTATAAGTAAATAAAAAATGAAAAAAGAACTGGGAACTTGATTCGAGATGATAGAGAAATAATTGTATATCTTCATGAAATGCTTGTTTTTGTATGACTTGTGTTTTTAAAATGAGAAATGATAGTAACTGATGCTGTTATCTGATTAACATCTTATTTTTAAGTGCAAATAATAGAAAAACAAACAGATTCTTTAATGATATGTTTGGTAGACTAAGCCTAAAAAATAAAATAGACAGCAACATAATGATTTAAATTAAAATATATGCTTAAGGACGTCTAGATTTACGCAATCATTTTGGCCTGCACGAAAACTGAGTCCCGATAAAAATTGGATTAAGAATTAATCTTTCACCCACCATGATACGAATCATATAAGCCATATCTTTAAGCCATGATTGGTGTATTTATGTGTCTTGTGTTTATGCTAATCTCCTCTGCTGTACGGTAGTACTGACCTGGAGTGATGATCTTCTTTGCTATATGATAGTACTAACCTGGAGCTCTAATCGGCACATGATTAAATGGTCATCTCCTTTGTTATACGTGAGTATAGACCTGGAGCTCTCATCATTTTGGTCGAAGTAGTGTCAAATCATCTAACCAATGAATTTATCATAGAATGAAATGTTCTATTGATAATCACTTGCACACTAATACACAAGCCTTGCTCTATAAAGATCTTAACAATTTCAAGAAATCCTGAGGTTGGGTGAGGGTTTTTTCCAAATGATTGTGGGGTCCTAGCATTCTAAAGTATTTAAGCGAACCTTAACGAATCATATGCTGTTTGTTGAAAAAGATAAGGCAAGGGTTTAAGTGGACAAATATATCAACAATCGTTATTGATCTGTTTAAGAATTTCAAAATTCATTCAAAGACTGTGATTAGATTCAGTTATCAGTGTGATCTCATTGCCTGTCGATGTTTAAATTCATCTTTGTGCTAAAGTATATCTTTAGGATGTGATCTCATGATCGGTTCAGTTCTCATTTTAAAAAAAACAAAGAAAAAAATGATATATAAAATTAAATAAATTATAATAAATTTTCATTTCAAATATTTTTTTAGGTCTTCCATATTATGTTGTTTCAATTTTATCACTTTTCATGCATTTCATAGAAATTGCGCACAAACGAACACGAGTTCGCTTGTTTTTCACACATAGATAAACACAAGGTTATTTTGTTAAAATGAAATGATCTAATTAGAAATGTCGAGATTGTGTTTCAGATTTTTGCTTTAAGTGATGGCCGATCATTAGTTGAGTAGTGTACCTGATTAGAGAACCTGTTCCTCAAGTTTGCAGAAGATACCGAGCTAGGAATCCTCCTCCTACATCTTCTAATGCACTCAAGATTAGAGATTTGGGAAAGCTATTCCAATATCCTTGCAAAGCTTGCACTCGAAAAGGGGGAGCATATAAATAGGGGGAGCTTATGAGATGAATAATATTTCTAAATAGATTCGGAAAGCTTCAATTCGAAGATCTTTCTAATGTTGACTTCTAGGTGCTGAATTCGTTTGAAAACGTTGATAATGATAGACTAAGGGGGAGTATTGTTGGAGCTGTACAAGATAGTCTATATTATCAACACAGTCAAAGTCAACAAAAGTCAACATCACGGTCAAAGTCAACAAAAGTCAAACCCGACACGTTCGAGACGAAGAACCGAGAAAAGACGTTGAAGATTTAGATGACTAGGAGTTATATTGTAATAAATATATTTTGTGTGAACAAAATATATTTTATCTTGTTTTTAGTCATTTTTATGCTTAATATGTAATTTTATATTAATTAGCCTAAGTCTAGGGGGTTTAGTGCAATTAGTGAATATTAGTCTAGACTATAAAAGGTTAATTGTTATTAGGTTTTGGTTAATGGTTGCATGACCAATAGATTGAGGGATTATTTGTAAACACACATTTTTGTAATCTAATTGAAGATCAAAAGAGTTTTGATTGTGATTATCATATTTTGATCTAATTCTTCATGATTTGATTCAAGTGTGATTATCCTGGAGTTACAAATTGTCATTGATTCTAGTAATTCGGGAGTTCTACGATTAACCACTAAGAGAGAAAAGGAAGATATGAATCACAAAAAAGAGACCGCCTTGATTTCTAACTTTGATTGGAGTGCTGAGGTTGAAGAGACAAAATCTGAGATTAATCATGCACTGGTGGCTGAGATTGTTAAATGAAAGGAGAAGGTAGACTGTGAAGATGAATTTGATCCATTCAAGGAATTCAAAGATGAGGCTGAGTTGTCGTGAAAGAAAAAAAGAAGAAGGATGAGAGGATGAGATAAGGGAAATCTGAAGGACTGAAGAAGGAAGGAATCCCATCCATTAAGCAAGGAAAAGAAAACGATGATGCTAATATCACTGTTGAGGAAAGCAAGTCAGGTACTCCGGTGTGCCAATGTGAAAAGGCCTTAGCAGCAGAAAAGGTGGTGATGAGACTTTCGTATGAGGTAATTAGATTATATGTGTTATTCTGCATGAAAAATTAGATTATTTGGGGTTTATAAAGCTAATCGTTTATTAATTAATAATGAGATAAAAAGAATTAATGAGGAACTTAAAATCAATGAATCTAAATATTTTGATAAACTAAACGAGGTTTTGAAAGAGAATGATCATTTAAAACGAACTGTTTTGGAAAGAAATGTTGAGATTAATACTTTGACTGAAAGAGTTGCTCTTGCTGAATTTGAAACAAGCAAACTTCAGTCAAAGTTAGATAAATAGACTATATCATGAATGAAACATAATGATTTATGTAAATCTCAACAGGGAGCTAAGATTAAAACGGGATTGGGATATGAAAATGTTAAGGTTTATCCTCCACTTATTACATATTGTTATTCTCCTGTGCCTGTTCCTCATCCTTCTAACGATTTGATCAAAATAGATACTAATAGTATGTCTGCAGGTTTAGAGGGTTGTAAATCCTAAGCATGTTCATGAGGACTACGACGAAATGTCTCTTTTAAATCCGATAAATGTCTCTTTTTAAAATCTGAGATTGATATTCCAGAAGAGATAGTACTTATGTGTGCTCCACGAAAACATGATACATATCTTCTTGATATGGGTTCAAGGGAGTCAAAGTCTACTTCCACATGTCTTCTTTCTAAACCTTCCACTTTTGAGTCTTTGTTATGGCATCGCCGATTGGGCCACGTTAATTTTAAAATAATAAACAAATTAGTCAAAAACAATCTTGTTAGAGGACTTCCAATAAAAGATTTCTCAGTGAACGAAAAATGTATGGCAGAAGTTAATACTTTCAATCGAGACGATAAGCAAGAGAAAGGTTCTGGCCATGAGAAGTGACAATGGTTCTGAATTCAAAAATCAGATTCTTGATTTGTTTTGTGCTGCAAAAGGAATTGTAAGACAATTTAGTGCTGCAAGGACGCCTCAACAGAACGGAGTAGCTGAACGAAAGAATCGCACCCTTATTGAAGCCACTCGTACAATGCTGATAGAGTCCTCCTTACCTGTTATCTTTTCGGCGGAGGTGGTAAACTGTGCTTCATACGTTCTAAACAGGGTGTTGATAGTCAAGGACAAAATGAAGACTCTTTATGAACTTTTTCATAAACGGAAGCCTTTAATTGACTTCTTTCGACCATTTGGTTGCTCCTATACTCTATTGAATACTCAATCCCAGAAGACGAAATTCAGTGTCGTGTCTGATGAGTGTTACTTCGTCAGTTATTCCTCTTCTCAAAAGGCGTTGTGGTTTGTAACAAATCAAGATTGGTTGTGCAAAGATTTTCTCAAGAAGAAAAGATTGACTATACTGAAGTTTTTGCTCCTGTCACCCGTCTTGAAGCAATAAGAATTTTTCTGGCTCATGCTACTTATAAACAGTTCAAAGTCTATCAGATGGATGTCAAGTGTGCTTTCCATTATCGAGACATTGATGAGGAGATATATGTGTGTCAACCACCAGGTTTTTAGGATCCTGATTTCCCCGACAAAGTTTTTAAGCTTGACAAGTCTCTTTATGGTCTTCATGAGGCACCTCGTATCTGGTATGAGACCCTAACACGGTATCTCTTAAGCAATAGTGTTTCTCGTGGCACAATTGATATGACTCTATTCAAGAGAGAAGTGAATGGTGAAATGTTAATTGTCCATGTTTATGTTGATGATATTATTTTCGGCTCCACCAATTCATAATTATGTCAGGAATTCGAGGAGGTGATGCGTAGTCACTTTAAAATGAGCATGATGGGGGAGATGTGCTTTTTCCTTGGATTACAAGTGGAACAAAAGCCAGAAGGTATTCTATTTCATCAGGAGAAGTATGTTACAGAGATTTTGAAAAGATTCAAGATGGATGATGCTTCTCCTAAGATGACTCATTTTACTGCTCAAACATGCCTCACTCTTGATCAGAACGGGAAACTAGTTGATCCTCATCTCTATAGATCTATGATTGGTTCCCTTATGTATCTTAAAGCAAGTTGTACCGACATCACTTTTCCTCTAGGATATTGTGCTCGATACCAATCTGCCTCGAAAGAGTCTCATGAAAAGGTCGTAAAAAGAATTTTTCGTTAACTTAAAGGCTCTTCTCGTTTAGGTCTTTGGTATCCGTATGGTGGGAACATTGATTTACATGCTTATTCTGATGGTGATTCTAATGGTTGCAGGTTTAACAGAAAATGGGTGACTGGAGGATGTCAATACCTGGGCAATTGTCTGGTTTCATGGCAAAGCAAGAAACAGACCACTGTTTCCCTCTCTACAAAGAAGCAGCCATCAGGATCGCTAAGAATCCTATTCATCATTCTCGAACCAAGCACATCGAAACACGGATTCATGCAATCCGTGATGCTCAGAAAAAGGGTTTTATTGATATTATTTCCATTGACACTAAAAATCCAAAGGCAGATCTTTTTACAAAAACATTTGATAAACCTCGCTTTTATGAATTATTCTCTATGTTAGGGCTAATATCTTCTTAAAAATCTTTTCTTTAAACTTATCATTTTATTAAACATTTGATAAACTCTTTGTCTTTAAACTTATCATTTTATTAAAAAAAAGGTAAAATAATAATAATAAATTTCCACATCTTTCTTAGGTGTAGAAATTTAGGGGGAGAATAAATAATTAACATGAAAAGAGAACTTGAGTCGAGATGATGGGAAATGATTGTATATCTTCTAGATATGCTTGTTTGTGCATGACTGGCGTTTAAAATGAGAAATGATAGTAACTGATGTTGTTATCTGATTTACATCTTATTTTTAATTGCAAATAATAGAAATACAAACAGATTCTTTAATGATATGCTTGGTAGACTTAGCCTAAAGAATAAAGTAGACAACAACATAATGATTTAAATTAAAACTTATGCTTAAGGACGTTTGGATTTACGCAATCATTTTAGCCTGCACAAAAACTGAGTCCCGACAAAAATTGAATTGATAATTGATCTTTCACACACCATGATACAAATCATATAAGCCATATCTTTGAGCCATGTTTGGTGTATTTATGTTTCTTATGTTTGTGCTAATCTCCTTTGCTATACGGAAGTACTAACCTAGAGTGATGATCTCCTTTGCTGTACGATAGTACTGACCTGAAGCTCTCATCAACACATGATTAAATGGTCATCTCTTTTGTTATACGTGAGTATACACCTCGAGCTCTCATCATTTTGGACTAAGTTGTGTCAAATCATCTAATGATCAATTCATCACAAAATGCAATATTCTGTTGATAATCACTTGCACACTAATGCACAAGCCTTGTTCTATAAAGATCGTAACAAAATTCAAGAAATCCTGAGGTTGGGTGAGGGTTTTTGCCAAATGATTGTGGGGTCCTAGCATTCTAAAGTATTTAATCGAAACTTAACGAATCATCTGATGCTTGTACAAAAAGAGAGGGCATGGGTTTAAGTGGACAAACATATCAGCAATCATTATTGATCTGTTTGAGAATTTTAAAATCATTCAAAGACTATGATTAGATTCAGTTATCAGTGTGATCTTATTGTTTGTCGATGATTAATTTCATCTTTGTGGTAAAGTATATCTTGGGGATATGATCTCATGATCGATTTAGTTCTCGGTTATATAAAAAATTAATAAATAAAAAATGATATAATAAATGTATATAATAAAAATAAAAATTACAATAAATTTTTTATTTCAAAATTCTTTTAGGTCTTCCATATTATGCTATTACAATTTTATCATTTTTCATGCATTTCACAGAAATTGCGTACAACCGAACATGGATTCGCTTGTTTTCAAACCCAAATAAACACGGGTTTATTTTTTTAAAATGAAATGATCTGATTAGAAATGTCGAGATTGTGTTTGTGAATGTGTTTTAGATATTTGCTGTAATTGATGGCCAATCATCAGTTGAGCAGTGTACCTGATTAGAGAATATGTTCCTCAAGTATGCAGAAGATACCGAGCTAGAAATCCTCCTCCTACATCTTATAAAGTACTCAAGATTAGAGATTTGGGAAAGCTGTTCCAATATCTTTACAAAGGATGCACTCAAAAACAGGGAGCATATAAATAGGGGGAGCTTATGAGATGAATAATCTTTCTCATCAGATTCCGAAAGCTTCAATTTGAAGATCTTTCTATTGTTGACTTCTCGGTGCTGAGGATAAAGAACTGTTAAAATTCAAAGAAGAGGAACAACAGATAATCACAAAGTTTTACGACTGTGAGAAGAGCTTAGCTGCAGAAAAAACTATCATGGGTCTTCTTACGAGACTGTTCAGGATATGTGTTCTTTGTCATGCAAAATCTGATTTTTTGGAATTTATAAGGCAAACAGGTTGTTATTGGAAAATGAAAAAGAATTAAAAATAATCAATTAGGAATTAAAGAAAAATAAAGTTGTTTTTTCAAGGAAACTTAATGAAGCTTTGGATGAAAATGATCTTTTAAGAAGAACCATTTGGAGCGTAACGTTGAAATTAATATTTTGAGAGAAAGGGTTGTTTTAGCTCAATTTGAAACAACACAACTTCAAACAAACCTTGATAAATGGACCCTTTCACATATGAAAAAGGATGAGCTTATTGCTAAACAACAAGGGACGTGGGTAAAACATGGGATTGGATATAAATCTTATGGTGAAACTGTATTTAATTCAGTTCCACCTCCTTCTACTTTATATTATTCACAAATCCACAGACCTCATTCAACAAATGATTTGATTGAAGCTGCAGAAACTAATCGTTTAAATGCAGGATTAAGAAACATTAATCTTAAAGAGGTTAGAGATGTGCAGAATTCTCCTGTAGGTTTGAGATTCCTCAGGCAGGGGTCTGATAAGAAGATTAATGATGATTCAACTTCTGGTGCTCCAACACCAATATCAATTGCTTCTCTAACCTTCTTCAACAAATTTAAAACATGTAATATTCCATCATTTGTTCCTGTCAGGTTTGTAAAAGAACGAACAATTGTCGAATCATCAAGCAATCAGAATCCTATAATCAAAACCAACACAATAGGAGGTGTCAATTAAGATCCGTTGGAGAAAGATTTGTGTATACGAGACTGGATAAGCTCAGATGATGAATCAATCATAGAGGAGCATGTTGGTTCCTCACAGATCTAGATATCTCCTAACATTGTCAAGTAACAAAAGCTTCCAGAAGATGAATCAAGACAAATACGGATCTATTCTCTAATTGCAAAACAACCAAGTCAATCAGTGAAGATCTCATCCCCTATTCAGCATAGCAAATGCCAAAACAAAGAAGAATCTGCAACAACCTCAAAGAAGTCTCCAATTCCAAATGCTTCACACGGGTCAGTCAAGCATCAAAGCCTTTCAAAGCATGTTTTGAGTGTGGAAAAGAAGGTCATGTGGTAAGGAAATGTCCTCAAAGACTTTCTTTGAATGGTAAAGGCAAACCAAATTGCTTATCCTGATGTAAGTCTACAAAGAATGTTCCAGACGGTAAAGGCAACACGGGTTGCTGTTGGATCAAGAAGAAGGCTAATGCAACCAAAACTATGTCACTTATGTTATTTTTGGTGCTGCATGCAAAGCCTTTCAAAGCTTAACATGGAACTTCCGAAGGTTGTAGAGTTCTTCCGAAGACAAAGGGAAAGACCAACTTCCGAAGACAGAACTCCACTTCCGAAGACAAGTGCATACTTCCGAAATTCAAGACTTAGAAGAATAAAGTAAAGATCACTTCCGAAGTATGATGAAAAGAAGAAGTCTCCAAGCCTTGGAAGAAGCAGCCTCTTCCGAAGTATAAGTGGATTCGGAAGTACTTACTCTTCCGAAGCCATTTAACCTTCGAAAGACACTGCTATGACCAGTGGACACAAGTATGGTCTCTGACACTTTGCTGCAGACTTCTGATACAGCATGGCTTCTTCCCAAAGAGCCATGTTGTTGACCATACTTTATTCCACTG
>BJCM01091224.1:0-12881 GCA_018326385.1 Flaveria bidentis | reverse complement strand
TTTCGTGAAGGTTTTTATAAGTGTTGATCATGAGGGCTCACAATATCGTCTTGATGGTACCATGCCCAGCCGCGGCTTCGGGCTTACTCCCCAACCGCGGTTTGGGTTCAGTTGTGGTTTGGGCTCCTTACCGCTTCAGCCGCGGTTTGGCTCCTCTCCGCTTCAGCCGCGTTTTGGCTCTTTCCGCTTCAGTCGCGGCTTCGGCTGTCTTTTACTCAGCCGCGGTTTGGCTCTTTCGCTTCAGCCGTGGCTTGGGTTGTCTTTTACTCAGCCGCGGTTCACGGTTTGGCTCTTTTCGCTTCAGCCGCGGCTTGGGCTGTCTTTTACTCAGCCGCGGTTTGATCCTGAATTTGAGTGAGTCGTGACTCAGTATTATTGAGGCTCGGTCTTTTTGTTAGCGTCAGGGGTGGTACCCCTTCAGTATCCATGAACATGAAAGGTGATATGATAATATACCCTCTTATGGAATATGCCTGAAAGTAAAAGTTTATGCTAGCTGAGGATATTAGAGAAGTAGCCTTTCCCTTATCCAATTCATAATTATGTTGTGGCCTGTGGGTGGTGTGGATTCAACACTATTTTTCATTTTTTTAATCCTTCTTTAATAACTCGTGGACTGCACAGTTCTTTCCGTTTTGTATTGTTACATTTTTATATTCAACAGATTGTGGCAGTCGTGTGGATTCCACAATCTTTAATTTTTGTCACCTTGATTAATCCAACTTTAGCTTTCAGAGTTTCAGCTGCACACTCTTTTCCATTTGTTTAATATGCATAAGTTTATTTTTTTAACTATGAATTATCTGCAGATAGATTTGGGCAACAAACAGCCAAAATATCAGGACCACCAAAACTGGTTTCTTATAAGGTAGGTTTAAATTTTGACTTGAAACTGTCAAATTTTCAGTGATACGTATGGGTTGTAACAACTTTTAAAAAAATCGCAACATATAAACCTCGTCTTGAATAATCGTTCTTAAATTTTTCAGTAAGCAACCTTTCCAAGTTCTATGTGTAGTAGAGGTGACAAATAGGCTGGTCGACAGGTTGGTTGAGGGATTAAATTGCTAGGGTAGAAACGGATAACTTATTTTATATACCTGTACAATAGGTTGGGTTAGTTTGTGCAGACCTCACCACCTTTTTGACTTCACACTTATTTTGTGTATTAAATCAGAAAAAGATGTACATGAATGTGTAAGCTTTAACCATGGCTGTTGACATGATTCAATCTATTTCTTTGCGTGCTTTATTTGATTACCATTATCAGGGGCTTGTGGGTTACACACTTTCTTTAACTTTAGTCACCACTCAGACATGTCATTATAGACTAATATGTACTGCACACATATATATATGCTCAATGCGGGACTCTTATCTTCCACAAGTTAGTTCATTTGATCATACACCAGTGATATAATATTATCTTTCTTTCTTCCACCAAAATGACTACACAAAATGATGTATGCATTCCAGTTTCTGAGAACAAAACCGAACAACTTGAGCAAGAGGAACACGTTGACTACTCACAGAGGGGACAATGGCTGCGTGCTGCTGTTCTTGGAGCCACCGATGGTCTAGTTTCTGTAGCATCTCTGATGATGGGTGTTGGAGCTGTTAAACATGATGTGAGAGCCATGATTCTTACTGGCTTTGCTGGTTTAGTTGCTGGGGCATGCAGCATGGCAATTGGAGAGTTTGTTTCTGTCTATTCTCAACGAGACGTTGAAGTGGCTCAGATGAAAAGAGATAATAGAATTGCTGGAAACAATGACGAGGAGCTTAGTGAGAAGGAAGCACTGCCGAACCCCATTCAGGCGGCTGCAGCATCTGCCCTTGCATTTATGTTAGGGGCCATCGTGCCATTACTTGTTGCTGCCTTTATAGTCAACCACACGATTAGACTTGGTGTGGTTGTAGCCACAGTGAGCTTGGCACTTGTGGTTTTCGGGTGGGTTGGAGCTGTTTTAGGGAGGACTCCTGTGGTGAAGTCATGTTTAAGGATTCTGTTTGGGGGTTGGATGGCTATGGCTATTACTTATGGTCTGACCAAGTGGGTTGGCTCTATTGGAGTGTAATGTTACATCAGACCGTGTTCTCTCTTCTATGCTTTTTACTATGGATATGATTATTGTTTAGATTTGAGCTGTTTACGAATTCCACTTCGCTTGGAGGGAACTTCAGTATTCCAAAGGCTTGTCTCAAGTAAATCAGAAACATCTTATCTCATGTCTCCATCAAATCATTACCATATTCTCTATATGGTAATCATATCAGTAAAAGCAGCAACTATATTTTTACCATTATTAGTTAGCTCTATATATAAGAGATTATTAGATTCTGTATGTGGTATGTTTGATTTGAATATTTGATTATGTAATCAGTTTAACGTGGGGAGAGATAATCGTCTGTAATTCCTCAATATTTCCTATATTTCAGTAAAAATATTATTCAGGCCCTTTCATCCAGCAAGTGTTATGCTATTGTTCAATCACTCTATTTACTTGTTCTTTTTAATGTCTGTATTTTGTCAGTATGAGAACTAGGAATAGGGTTGTTTAACTAGCAAGCTGAGCCATGCTCATCTTACTACGAACTGAGCCGGATCATCTGAGTTGAAAGCTAAGCTCGTATTCTGGTCAAATTCTGCTTGATAATTTGTATGATCCAAATGTGCACAATCCAAATATATCCAAGTTTAAAGCTTGTTCCGAGTGAGTTACGAGCCACGACTTAGTTGAGCAACCTTATTGTGTTTCCTGAAGATCTGTTTGGAAAGTAGTTTAATATAGTAAAGGAGCCTTCTCCTTTTACTATTCTTTTTCATGTTATGGGTGGTATGGATTCCACACAACAATTATTTTCATGCATTCTTTCACAATCCTCAATAATAAGTAATTTTCAACACTTTCCAACTTTGGTGTGTAGTACACACTCCTTCCATTATAGATGATAAACTTGGCATTAGGTCCCCTAATCCATCCCATCAATTCTTTATGCAAGTGCTATCCTACTCATATCTCAACTTCCTTGTTATTTGCTATATACTGAACTAGGTTGGCATTGTAGAAGTTAGTGAGTTTAAGACGAAACATATACTTTTGTGACAACTTTATGCAGTCTGCAGACTTTGTTTAAGACAGTAACCAGAATAAAAATAGTCTGCTACTTACGTTAATGTTGATAACTTTGAAATCCGCGTTTCCTACTCGCTGAAAAAGGTAGTATTTTTATCCTACCAACTTGAAGATATCTTGAACAGATAAGTACGAAAATAAAGCGAAGATTATAATTATGTTAGTCGAATAAAGCTTTTACAAATTTTCTTGGAGTATGACATCTTTCAAACCAACACAATTTAATTTATCTTTCCAACTACTGGGGAGTGATGAGTGCACACTCCCTTTCGGTTTCTTTGTGAATGGATTTTATTGTTTTTCTCGTTTGTAGCAGCTGTGCGTATTACATGCGCCTTGAATTTTTAAAATCAAGGTCTTATTTCTATATATAGTTTTGGCTCATTGTAATTTTGTTCAATCTACTTCTTGGGATGCTTTATGTACGGCCACTGCTTATTTTGTTGGCTGAAAGTCATTGTTTGGAAATTAGTTCAATATGAGTGGGGGCTTCCCTTTTTACTATACATAATTATGTTGTTGGTAGTGTGGACTGCACACTCCATTTTCTGTTTTATATTGTTTCTTTTTTATATTGACCAGATTGTGGAAGTCGTGTGGATTCAACAGACTTTTCTTTTGGTAATCATATTGGTCGATCCAACTTTAGCTTTGGACGGCATTCTGTTTTCTTTCATATAATATGCTTAAGTTCTTTAAATTATACCAACATTTGTTACTTGCAGATTAATTTGGGCAGAAAGCAGCCAAACTACCAGATGTCTACCATGACTAGTTCTCTTAAAGTCAGTTTGTATTGAGACTTAAACTGTTGGATTGAAGATCTCTTATAATAAGTTCCCCTCTCTATTGTTACGTGAATATCCTTACTGTTAACACTTAACACCACGATTCTACTTGAAAAAGAATATTCTTGGCATAATGCAAAGTTAGGCTTGCAGGTGTAAAGCAGCATCCACTAATTATTGTCCACATACACTTGTTAATGAACTTTAATTCAGTAGAGAATATTGTGTTTGCAACAAACCAAAGAAATGTAGAAAATAAAACGAAACCAACTAGTAATAAGCAGAAGCCATGAATTGGGTCATAAAACAGTATTTTGGAAAAGAAGTACCAGCATTATTCCTAGAAGTGACAGAAGACTGGGTCTTGAATTAATAATAGGATTCTAGTTTAGTGTTTGACATAAGGATACGGTCATAACTGAAAAGAACAGTACTTGATGATGTTTGTTTAATTTTTTTTGTTCAGTCACTTCAGGTTCTAGTTTCAGTACTTCAAATGTCTAAACTATAATGCTTGTTGATTCTTGTGACTTTTGCTGGGGACTTGCACAACTAGAACATGATGATGTAACATAAATTGGGGACCTAAAGGCTAAAACAACTAGAACAAGCTGATTCTGCCACTCAAGCTAATGTCGATACTTGTAAGGAATTTTGGGTGGTAAATTTTGTGCCACTTTTAATTAACTTAGTAATTTTCCTGCATTGATGATATATTTAATAAAAAATTAGGAAAACAGAATAAGCATTATAACCATCTTGATTGTATAAAACTTCTATAATCCTGTTAGGGGTATCACATCATGATACGAAGCTGATTCAAGAATTTCAGACTCATTTTTAAACCAATTGGACAAAAGCAAGTTGGCTAGAAAGGGGCTTAATTTAGAACGGGCATTACTTTTGATCCATCGGCATAATTCCAGACATATCAAAACTTAAGCATGTTTTATGTTGGACCCTTTCTATCTTGCTTGAAATTGTCTTTACCTATTCGTGGATGTAACTTCAAACTGATCAAAGTTTCTCTTTCTTATAAGCTTACATTTGTTCGGTTGGTCCAAATACGAGTCACCCACTTCTCGGATGTGCTGCGTATCACACCATCAAACCACACAAATAAAAAAAGAAGGAAATAGGAACTTATAGTTTTTTATGTTCGTTGATAAAGTAGTGGCCGTGGTGTGTATTCCATGGTTCCTTGATTGTATAATAACAACCCTTGCATCTCGCATGTGTGGTGCACATGCCTATTAATTTCATATACTGATATGTCATGATTTGCTTTGAGTGCTGTCTGTGGGAGATTGTTAACTGTTTTCATACAACTAATAGACATGATGCCCTTTTTCAACTTGGAAGTAGTGTTAGTGCCATTACTTACGCCAAAGGTGGTTAAAGTATCGTATTCTTTTATTCATTTTCATCAAAATGCATATGGTTTTTTTGTATGCAGTCCACTCTCCTTTCTTATATTATACTTATGTTTCCACTACTTAGTAGTGCACACTTGCTTTTTATTTCTTCATCATGGGCTTTTGATGTTTTCCTCACTTGGCAGTCTTGTGGATTCCACAAGCCATGATTTTTTTAATTATCCATCGGTTCAAGTTCTTTATTGAAACTATCTAATTTATTTCTTTGAATGCTTTATTTGAATCTGTCCTTAATTAATTATGCACTATGCATACTATATATAACTTTAGGGGTAAGGGACTTTCATCTTCCACAGATCATCTGTGGCTCGACTCAATACATGTTATCATTCTTTTACAAAATTGTCTTTCTGCTTTGATCATCGCGGGTGCTATCAATGATGTACGTGTTCTGGTTTACGAGGACAAATCTGAAGAGGAAAAGATGTCAATAGAGAAAGCCCGACTCTTGCAACTCGCAAATGGGGCAGTGGATGCGCGCTGCTTTTCAGGGCTCCACTGATGGTCTAGTTGGTGGTGCGTGCAGCACGGCAGTTGATTAAAATGTTTCAGACTGCTCAAGGAGATGTTGAGGTGGCTCAGATGAATAGAGTTACTGAAAAAATACAGGAAAGTGAGAAGGAAGCACGTCAATATCTTGTTCAGGCAGTTGCAGCATCAGCATTGCCTTTTCGGGTGGATGGGTCATGTTTCGGGTCAAAATATGTGGTTGAATGGTGTATCGCTATGGCCATGTTTTGCACACCGACTAGTGGTGTAAGATCATGTAGCATTTTCCCTTTTACATTTGGATTTATGTATTTGTGAATATGAGAAGCAATAAAATAATATACCACTGCTTATTGTGTTTGCTAAAAGTATTTGTTTGGATAGTAGTTCAATATATTAGAGAAGATGTAGTGTATCTTTCCAATTATTGTGGGAAGCACACTCCTTGAAATCACTGTTTTTTCTTTTAAAATCGATACAGATTCCTGCAGCAAGCTAGCTACAGCATCAAGTGCCAATTCATGGTGTACGAGTCGACCATTCCCACCACCTATGATCATGGCACATAGTTTTCATTTACAAGCGATCATGTTCATTTTTACAGCCCTAAAAAGAGACCACCAAACCAAAACAATACACACCAAGATCTTTACCATACGAACAAGGATGTTGATTTATTCCTACGCGATGTCACGAGGATACGAACAATCTCTCATGCCATTGATGCATGACGTGGTTGCAAATTTGACAAAATAAACACCAATATATCCAAAATATTTGATGGGGATCTAGCTTATTTAAGAAGTTATGGAAAATGTAGTATTTTATAAATTTTGTGAAGTATTAAGTTAAAACTTTATTGATTGATCAAGTGAGCCCATTATGAAACATTATCTGGTAGAGCAAATTCGAGTTTTCTCTTTCAACTATCAAATCAATGCAAAAATGTATTAAAAGTCTTTCGTGTAAAACCTTCCATAGTCGTGAGTGATCAGTTAAAGAAATAGTGTCGTGTGGCTTCAATGATCCTCTAGTATATTAAATGGTCCAACTAAGTTTGAGTGGAATGCACACTTAAATTTACATCTATTAAACATTGATTGCCCAAATCCCATCATTTCTTTATGCAAGTGATATCCTACACACCCCTCCACCTTCATTCTTGTCCTTAGATAGTTTGGTGTTGTAGGATATCACTTATTTTACATTTATTAAATATTAATAATAACATTAAACAACACTATCCCTTGCTTAAGTTTAATAATAACTACAGGTGGCAACAGATATATCACTTACCATTACAAATAAATATTAATAATAACATTAAACATTACATTGTTTTGACTAAAGCAAGATTATTAACACAACGATTGGAACATAATTATAAAACTAAAATAATTAGGATTTACGCATCTATATCTCATTAAATAACAAAATTACATAGATAACATGTCTGTTTTAAATGTTGATGTTCGAGATGACACGTCTAACCATTTAATTATAAACCTGCCAACCCTTTATCAAACTAGTATGGAGTTGGAGAGTGTATGCTAGGTTGAGTTACTATGACTCTGATATTAGAACCTCAATAGTTCTTAGGGTGAAACACCCAAGTAAAGAGAGTTTCAAGGGGGCAATGCCCGCTTGGCGGGGTCTAAGAGCAACGTAGTTGGTAGCTGGATCCAAGCGAGGGGCAATACTCTTGGCATGAAATTTTTATATTTTGATTAAAATTCCTACATTAAAAGTATATTAAATGTGTTTTTGGGTAAGGTTTGATGTGTTTGTCACGAACAGATATATAAGTTGTATTTGGGTTTAATAGTCCAACTTGTACATGATTAACATCCTTATTGAGCACCTCCAAACATAGAAGTAACAATAATTTGTTGGTGTTACAAGGATTCATGCATACTAGCACTTTCATTTATATTAACATAGTTGGACGTATATGCGTATGAAAAAGACAAACAATTACAAGTTTATTCACTTGTTATTATCATAATCTAAGTTGATCATTATGTTAAGGCTATGTATGTGTTAATAAAAAGTTTAACTCATATGATATCTCATAATCATATTTAGTCAATTAATTAATAACTTAGTTAGTTTAACTAATTAATGATTATATATATAATATATAACTGATGGTACATTTAGGGCTGATGCTACTAGAACATAATTTATCTATTGATCAAATTGTTTGTTAAAGAACTACTTCTGAAAGAATAAAGTCTTTGAAGAAATCATTCCAACTATTGAATACTTCATTATATGCTAAATAACTATGAGCTTTTAAGAGTCTGTGTGCTTCCGATATCTAGACTCCTTTCGATAAGCAAGACACTTTCGATTAACTAGACACTTCTAGCGACACTTCAAATTCCGATGAACTTTCAATTACTGCCTTGTATGAATTTGGATAAATAGTGGAACAACTATAATTCCGTAGCAAAATAAGATATTCAATTCTACTCATCTGCATAACAATTTGTTTGCTTGTTTCTTACTTTTTGTAAAAAAATCAAAGAACAAAATCGTGGTATTCAACATTGTATAAATCGATGACTAAAGCTAGTCATCGATCTCAAACCTTTTAATAAATGGCTTAAAAATATTTGTGTTTGTTTAGGTTGGTTGTCTATGCCCAACTATCTAGTTGTAGTTCTTAGTATATAACATCTTGATGACCACCAATCATCTGGTTGTGTGGTAAGCTCATTACTTCCTCTAAGGGAGGTTATGAGTTTGAGTACTATCGGCAACAAAATGTAGTTGGTAGGCTGTGTTTATCGCAGTGGCCTTCGGGTGGCCGTTTATCCTCGGAATTGGTGGTTGGTGGGTTTGGACTACCCAGCGTTGTTTGTGCTTGTGGAGCGTATGAGATGTCTTTTCGTCATTGAGGTATACCAGGTAGCCGGACTCTATTAGTTTACTATTAAAAAAATCTTAATGTAATAGGTGATAGGTGACATTTTCATACTTCCTATTTTGCTATTTTGTTAAAACTAGGTTAATTACTCATCGCGTGTTGCCGCGACATTGTACGTGACGTGATAAAGTATATATTACAATCGACCTGACTCTTTTCCAAACTAACTCTACGCCAATACATAGAGTAATTGAATTTATACCATTGGACAACAACGTTTAATATTTACCTAACTCTTTTCTAAAAAATTTTATTGTCGAAACATAGACTTACAATCGCTCTGACCGTTTCCGAACTACATTAGCGTCCAAACGTATAGTAAATTAAAACATATTATATTGACCCGACGTGTTTCCAAAGAGCCAATTCCAAAACATTGGCCAACTCAAAACGTAAGTAAAAATAAGCACGAAAATGTTTTATATTTGACCCAACTCATTTCTGAACAAATATTATATCAAAACATTGACGTATTTCAAAACATAGACAGTCTTAAGTGTATAGAGTTAAACTTGGAAACATTTTATATTTGACCTGTGTCGTTATTAATTACGTCTAAATGTAGACAGACTTGAATTTATACTGCATAGAGGTAAACTTGGAACTTTAGAAACTTAAAGGGTTAAAGTGACATTTTACAAAGTTTTTAAAAAGTAATAGGGGCTAAAAGTGTAAATATTATAAGTATAAGGGGAAGAAAGACCGATGAGAAACTCCATCGACCTTTCTTTTTAAGTTATAGCTAGTAGTTTTACTTTGTTGCGCGTTGCGGCGATGTTGCACGCATCGTGATGAAGTATATAATATAATCGACCTGACTTATCTTTAAACTAATTGTACATCGAAACGTAGAGTAATTCGAATTTATATTATCAGATAATAACGTAGTAAACACACATAAAAATTAGCATGTGCGTCGACACCATAGACATGATAAAGTATAAACTACAATCGTTCTTACTCGTTTTCAAACTAAAGTTGTGTATCACACTTATGCTAATATATCAGATTTGACTTAACTTGTTTTCAAACAAAACTTACACTGAAACGTAAACTAATTTACAATCTATATTCGTCTCACTTGTTTTCCAATTTTTTTTACATAAAAACGTACACAATATACCTACACGTACATAAAATAAGAAAGTGATAATTTTTTTCTACGTAAAAATATACAAAAGGTAATCCCAATGCTTTTTAACGTCAAAGTAACATTTTATAAACTTATAAAATTTGAATAGTTAAAAATGTAAAAGTTAAAAGTTGAGAAGTGAAAGTTAAACCTTTTATTAGATAAGAAAAGATTGTAATTGTTAAATTATGGTTTGAATTAATTAAATGTTTTTGGAAGTTGGGATGATAGAATTAATTAATTACTTTTAAAGTTAGGGGGAAAGAATTAAAAAGAAGAAATAAAAAGAAGGATGCGTGGACTCGAACCAAGCACCCCCATTTTAAAAGCCTATGACCTTAACCAACTAAGCTAGATAAACATCTGATTTAAATAATACTAATTATCAACTTATGATTGCATTGATTGTTTACTTAAGTCTACAACATTTTCAATTTACGTTCTAAATTTCAAGAGTTAACACGCCCGTAACGTGCACGTGTGGTTTAACATTGTTACTCTTATTTTTCCCCATTTAACATCCCCGTTGCAACGTGCAGGTCCTAGCTCGACTAAATTATTGTTTTCAATGTTTTACGTTGCATGTGCGTGGTTCAACGTTTTTACGTCTATTTTCCGTTTGGTTCTATTTTTTCATTTTTATTTTTTTTTTAATATGAGTTTTCGCGTATTGGTGATCACTGAAAGTGATATGACAATAGCGATACTTGGCACGGTTTACCGTCTCTCGTCGCAACGCAGAGGCTTAATACTAATTTATATATAAAACACAAATATATATCTTAAAAGCGAAGTCGGGTCACAGAACTTTTTGCTTTTAAGTATATATGTCATCGATTGAGTGATATACACAAATAAACTTGAAGTAATGGTTGTCTATTGTTTCATTGTTCTTCTAATTATGTTTGTGAGGGTTGCTAGTCTGATTAATACAGGACCTGTTAATTATTGTCACTGAAACTTTCTTATTTTTATTCCTTACACGATCCAGCAGTAATTAATCATCAACCTTGTAATTACAAACAATTTAATTAATATAGTTAATCACATATATCTAATACATAGTTACTCGTTTGTAATTTTAGATTCCAATTTAGTTAACAATTTTATATGATTAATTATTTGTAAATAATAAATATTACTTAGCCGCTTATCATTCCAAATAGTCTAGACAATTATAATTTTAACACATGTGGTCTAGACAATTAGATTCCAATTTAGTTAACAATTTTATATGATTAAATAGTCTTTGTGAAGTTCTTGTATAACTCGGCTTACTGCATGCAAATGGATTATTTCTAGTGATAATAATGTCGATCACCAGAATGTATATTACGGTGCTCACACGCTCATACCATCTCACTTCCTCAATATGCCATCGTTTTCACACAATTTCCTCAAACCAAATTAGTCTCACCGGTTGATTATTGTCACTGGCTGTTTAAATACTCCACCACGATTTTCACAACACTTTCACAAGTATTGTATTTCACGACCAAACAAATCCGAGATATTGTCTACACACATTTGATTTATCACAATGTGTTTCTAAGCTTTCTTCTTGTCTACACATTTGATTTCTCACAATGTGTTTCTAGCACTTCACATTTAGTTTACTACGGAGATTATGTGACATGATACATACTTGTTTATATCGAATTATCATCACCAGGAGTTCATCCACTTTTATAGTTACGTGATTACAATCTCAATTTGCTCTCAAAGATCTTTGGACATTAATCTATATCTTTGGCATCCAGAGTACATTCTCTATTGATACCTTTCACCTCTCGCGACAATGTTATCTTATTGACCTTCTACAATGCTTTTGACTTTCTTAGTGTAAATTGTAGAAATTTTTGGGTCTAGAACAATAAATCAAACATAAAACAAACCAAAACGTGCCAGATTTAGGTTTCATCTTCATACAATCAAACTCATTTAGATTATCTCTGAATCATGAAACACTATCAAATAAATCTATTTTACGGGTTACAAGCGATTGATTTATCGGATTAAAAAGAGATATGGTTGATGGAACATGATTTCTTCTTAGGCTTGATGTTCTTTGTGATAGATATGCCATAACGGTGAGAACCATTGTTCTCTGTTGTTTATTTTTCTTTTTGATCGAGAGAAAGAGGACACCATTCAATCCTCGGTCAACACTTCCTTTTATTCCACAACCCAAGTCCCTTTTTTAAGCCCAATTCAAGTACCCAAAATTTTGAATAAATACAATAACAAATTTTATAAGCCTAATATTATATCAAAATAATTATATGAGTAAAACCCAAAACTTAATATAATTAAGATTAATAAGTTAACTAAAACCTAAATAATATTTAGAATTAAATCGAGTCCACCACGACACCTAACTCTTTTAATCTCTAACGTTATTTACTCGATCAACAAGTTATTAATACAATATACTAAAACGTATGCTTATAACACTAAAATTACCAACAATCCTCCTCCATTTTAGTACTATCCATAATTAACTTAACGATCCTTGACTGGGTGTGAGTAAGAGTGATATTCTTACTGAGAATCGAATATGATAATCAAGTCAATGATTGAGTGGCGGAAACAAACAATCAGAGAACATTCAAGCAAGAAAATTACTCATAAATGTTGTTTGTATTGATATATAAAAGTTAACAAATCACAAAGAATAATTACAACAAAATTCCTCTCTCTCGACCGTCACCTCAGTACGAGGTTAACTATTCTATTTATAGACAAGACAAGATGCCTTTACAAAATGACTAAACTACCCCTGACCTATTACATCAGAAACTAGTCAAAGTCTTGATCCGCATCTCTGCTTGTTCATCAGCATTAGTAGGTTGGCCATGCGCATTGGTTAATGCGGATGAACAAATACTTGTGCGCATTTGGTTGGTCATCCGCATTTGTCAATGCGGATGATCAAAGTCTTGTCCGCATCTTCTTTTGTTCTTCCGC
>BJCM01091190.1:0-16216 GCA_018326385.1 Flaveria bidentis | reverse complement strand
TTGCAAGACTTAACTACACACTTCTTCCATCATTAGTTACAATACTCTTCTCTCTCTCTCACATGCAAGAGCTCCTTCTTCTCTCCTTCTTCTCTCAAAGAATTCGGTTTTTCTTGGCTGATTAAAAGGTGTTCTTGGCTAGAAAAAACGAGTTGGACAAGAGGAACAAGGCTTGGTGTAATACTCCCTAGCAAGTGAGTGTTTGGAGGGCTTGTGGGTATCACGGTTTGAGGCCCTCTACAAAAGATCCTTATGTTCTTGGGTTTGTTTACATGTTTTAATATCAAAATAGAACCTGAAATTTCAGATTATAAACTATAATATAATCATCCTTTCCGCTGCGTTTTTCAGAAAGTTTAAATGGTTAAACTATGCAACTATGTTTTAACAAACCCCAACAATGGTTGCACTACACAACCTACAGATAAGTTAACACTCAAAGGAGTTAATTTTTGCCTAATTTCGCTGCTAATTTCGCCAACAGTTTCGCTGGCAGATTCGCTACCGGTTTCGCCCAACTTTCGTTGGATAACCATGTCTGCGAAACTACCTGCGAAACTATAGTTTCGCAGGAAGCTTTCATAGTTTCGTTGGACGACTATGCAATTTCGCTGGATGAACCTGTAATTTCGCAGAACGGGTTGAAAATTACGAGCGAACCTATTTTTGACCCAAAACTTCAATATTTTGCATCCAAACCTTGGTTTATCACCTAATAAGATATATCTAAGCTTCTTACATGTTTTCTTACACAAAAATGTGAGTTTTGGGTGAATCTTTGCCACTTTCAAAAACCCAAGCCCTAGAATCCGGGTTTACATCAAAATGAAAGATTAAATGATGTTTCTTACCTGGATTCTTGGTGTTTTCTTGTTGTTTGGATGCCCACGAACACTGATCTTCAATCCCGTGATCAACCGAGCCTTAAATCTTCAATTCTCTCCACTTTCTCTCTCTTTCTAGAAATTGGGTGTTGAGTTGCAAATGAGAGCTGCTCAAGCTGATCCGTTTATATATACCGGGCGTTCTCGGGACCTTAAACTTGTCAAACTCATAACCCGAAGAGTTAACTCGGTTTATAACCCATATCCATCTTATTTTCATTAAATGGTCTCATCTAAGCCCATTATTATTATTTGGCTCGCTTAGACATTATTCCGGGCGTTACAGACTCACAAGATGTCACACAAAACTTACAGATCGAAGCAATATAGCAGCTGATTATTATCAGGAGAAAGTAGATCTAAAGATGAAAAAAAACAATTAGAAACTAGGGTTTCACTCTTTCTTATTTTTGAGAGAAAAAATAAAGATAATGTTGATGATAATTGAAAAAAACAAAACCCTCATGAATATATTAAAAACTCCAGCAGCTTCCAAAGCCCAAATGCTTCAAAACGCAACAGTTTATTAATATTTAGCCTTGCTACAATCAACAAACCCAATCAACATACAACATTTGCTTATATAGCTTCAGTCTAACCTACACTACTAATTACACAATAAAACAAAACTTAAACATTAATTTACCAATTGAATGGTACATTTATATTTTTATAAGTTTTAACACTTACCTTATTTTTCATGCATTATTAGTATCTTAATCAAACCCCATGCAATGATGTCTTTTCCTTGTTTATAAAGGCCGACCCTTGCCTTCTCCCATTTCTAATCCAATTCTTGAAAGAAATAAAAAAAAATTCTATACTTCTCCCTCTAAAATATTTTTCTTTCTAGAATTCTCTCTTGGTCTTTCTCATTTTAAAACTCTCCTTATTATTCTTTTTCGATCTAATTTTCCAAGTGAGCTCCATGTTCTTACTAGTCTTCTACAGATCATCTACACACCCTACTCTTTTCAAGTCAACCCCTTGTTCTACTAGTCTTCTATAAGATCAACCATAATCAGCTATTAATGCATGAAAAATGACATAAGCATTCACATCACTTAAATGATTTCATACTTACATTATTCTTACGTCATGCTGAGAATAAAACACACCATAACACTTAACAAAACATAAAATAATACAATAACGAATAACAACCAACGAAATCCTGATGCATTTGATCCTGTTCAAATGGTCATATCACATTCCTCATCTTGATCATCATCAAGGCCTTTGGATTCATTCATTATCCTTGCAACGATGAGTTTCGAACCATTTTAATCATTTTAAGCGCACATGGTGATCATTCAACCATATGCATGTTTCCAAGGCACCTTTTAGTAAGACATTATAAATTGAGAAAGATCTTATAAATTGAGAAAGATCTTATAAATTGAGAAAGATCTTATAAATTGAGAAAGATCTATAATGGTTCGTAATTTAAGTTTCCGATAACAAAAACATTCCTTTTCTAATAACGATGGCCTAACCTTCAAATACACCTACATTAGTTTGAATCAGGACCTAACTTAAAGAAAATTATAAATTAGTTTACCCAATCACATTACACAAAACTCCTCGTTCTTCAACCATAAATATTTCTTAAAATCTTTTCTAAGAAGAATTATAATTCATCTCTGCTACATTTCTTTTAAATTGGTAGACCTCACCTGATGACTTCTAATCACACTTAATGAGAACCACATTCTCCTATATTACACCTGGTAAGGATTACCCATAACTCCATTATAATATAATGATATGATAAAATTCACCACTCACAAGTTACAAATACATACAAGTATTTGAATGAATTTCACAATTCACCTAGAAAAAAAAAAAAAAAAATCTTAGCTTAAGTTACATGAGTTGATCGTTCCCTGCATATATAATCCACATTTTACCATATGGGTTTAATGTTCTAAACCATTAATTTTAAGTTGTTTTATAAAGTTAAGATTAGTTTAGAATATTACATTAGTTTGTATAACTTGATCTGTTAAAACTGATCAACTCACAAAAATATCTTTCTTCTTGACAAATGAAAATCTAAATCGATTTACTAGAAACAATGACATTTATGTTACATGAGATGCCAAGTTGATTTCAATCTATGAACCTGCAAGAAAAGGAAGCAGCCATCTTTAATCAATAAATGACCTTGGCCTTTATATATATAGCTTTTTAATCAGGAACCATTCAATTTTTACATTCATAGCGTGCATGATCTGCGTCTGAGGCACAAAAGCTTGTCAAGAAAGCTGCTGAATTGACAGTATCCAAATCAACACTACACACCTTGTTCATACATCAAATTCTATGAAAAATGATCATCTGTTGCCCGCCACGTGTGAGCTTGATACAGCACCATGATCTTGACTATAAGAAATCCGAAAACATATGCAGTCAGCAAATGTCAACAAAGTCACAAGGGAGCACAGTGTGGTGAAGAAATTAGGATCTAGACGTGGCCAAATGGGTGAGTCAGAAGTGCTAGGTCATGGTTGCAAGGTTAGGTAGGGTGACCCTGAGGCCCTGAACACTTTGTCTACTTTTATAAAATAATTCAAATGATTACAAAAGTTGTATTATTCCAATAACAATCTAATTCTTTGAAAGAAAAATCAATTTAGGAGGTTATGCTTATGCATTATAGATACACTATGAGTGAACCATTTCCTTTTAAGCTATTTTCTATTTGACCCATTAGCGATGAAACATAACCCAAATTAGTCCATTCACAAGTAAATGGGTCCAGCTCTAGAAGGTAAATCATGTGAATTACCCATTATATCACTTGGCAGAAGATATGCGGCGCAAAGAGGAAATCCAGCTGCTAGAAGGAGCAGTTGTACTGTCTGCTGCGTGATTAGGGTTGGAGGAGTCTGGTGGCAAAGCAGGTTTTGAGGAGTATCTTTCAGGGAAAGCAGATGAAGACGGTGGTAGTCGTGAATGGCTGAAAGTCTGCAGTGCCCATATTTACAAACGTCAGAAGGTAATATTGCACTATGCGTTCAGTTTCCATATATATTTACACAGACACATAAATACGGAGGGGGTCATAGTTTACAAAACAAATTTTAAGTGGAGAACTGTGAGAACCGCATAAACACATGTTCCTATTGCTTTAAGTGCAGTACATAAGGCGGTCATGTAACCGCATAACCGTCACTCTCTCCTTCCCACTATATTGGGACAACACTGCATACAACGCATGTAGTTCTCACAATTCTGTACTTAAAATTGGTTATGCATTGAGCTCAAGCCTCTACACACACACATCTACAGATATATTAAGTAATGATCACACTTTTTTTGTGTAACAGATTACTCACATTTCTTTCCGGAGGATTGTCAGAAATCATTCTGTTCCCTGGTGATTTTAGTTGCATCCGGACTCCCGGACTGGCGGCAGTGTTTGATTTCATACAGTCTGTTAATTCAGCTGAATAAGTAGCATTATTGCTTCCTGCCATGGAATGGAAAACACTGGTTAGTTGCTATGCTTCACAAACATTCAGTATGTAAAGATCAGTCTGGAACCATTTCATTCTATACATATCCCTAATCCATGCAAGCAGCACCAAGGATATCTCTAACCTTGATGTTTTTCCATATCCTTCCAAATGGCTCCACTGCTGCTTTCTCCATGAACTGGCTGCAAAACATGAATATAGCAAAAATTAGAACAAATGATTAAAAAAATGCTTGGGAAAAGGACCAAAGTTTCAAGAACACTAACCAACACATGTGGCTGCATCTTGTTCTTTTGTGACTGTTGATACTTCAGAATAGTCCAATCAAAGATGTAATCAAATTCAAAACCTGCATAACAAAATATAACATCAGTTTTCTTTTGCAACTCAGTTAAAAATCTTAAGTAAGCTTAAAAGTGCCACTCAATATGAAATCACATGTAGGAATATTGCTATACGCATCAGCATACAACCAAGATAAGTAACTTCTATAAGCTAGAGTACAGATCAACTAAATGTCAAATATATTAAATACCTTCACGAGCGAACAATTCTCGGAATAGACGTTTCAAGAATCCATAATCAGGCCGCTGATCAAATGTCAATGAGTGGCAATAATGGAAATATGATGCGAATTCTACAGGGTGAGACTTGCATAGAACCTTCACGAATCGAGGTTGTAGTCAGAATACAATTATATATATGAAGATATAAACTCAATTAGATAAAGACATCGCATGTATGAACCTCAATTGGGGTTGATAACTTCTTCTCACATATTTTATCATACTTCTGTTTTTTTGTGGCAGCTTTTAGACCCTGCCAAGGAAGGCTAGACAAAAACTTTATGTCAACAAAATATATACTTAAGTTGCACATTGGAACATAGATGCAATATGAAGCACCAAACCACAAAACTAAGTTGAAGAAACCACTTTATTATGAAGACATAGCAGGTCATGGCAAAATAGATACCTTCCTCTCAAGAAATATAGAAGTACATATCCAAGAGACTCTAAGTCATCACGTCTGCTTTGCTCTGTGAAAGAGACCAATAAAAGTGCATTAATATTTTTCCAGATCCGACATATGAAGGTGCTATGCGTTTGCTTCGGTCTAGTAAAGCTATTTTACCAATCCCAAGATGAGTATTGCAGCTTGCATAACGTGCTGTTCCGGTTAGATTTTTGTTTTCCCTAGAAGAGGTAAGGAAAAATCAGATCAGTCTCATTCTACATGTAGACATGCAGCTTACAAAGTTTATCTAGGTTGACTTGACAAGTATACCTGTAAGGAATATGTCGGTGGGTTGTTGCATCACGATATCTTTTAGCAAGACCAAAATCAATAATATAAACCTGGGGAATACATTAGAAGTAAAGCATTATTAAAAACTCAAAAAGGACATACAATGATTATATATGGGAAAATAACTTTTCAATCAGTAATAGGCACAGTTTGGTCCTCATTATCACCTGATTTGCTTTCCGACCAAGACCCATGAGAAAATTATCAGGCTTGATATCACGATGCAAAAAGCCTTTAGAATGTACATACTCAATTCTTGTTATCTGCAAAAAAATAAAATAAAATAAATAAAAAAAATCAGCTACTTAACCTGTTTCAATGAAAAATAGAAGGATGTATAGCAAGAGCACCAAACTATACTCCAAAAGTGAATGAAAGGGGAAAATAGATTTCTTAGGAACATGGAATTGCTCAAAACTCTTTAGAAAAATAGGAGTGCGTTACTGCAACGGGCATGCAGCTAGGAAAAACATTTTTGTAGGCTACGGGAACCTAACAGAGTAAAGTAGCTATGACATGGTAATGTTTTACAGGAAATCAAACACCAGATGACTAACAGAAACTATGAGGCCAAAAATATATAAGAGCTACAATGTTCAAATAAAGTACCATTTGATCAGCCAACATTAAAACTGTTTTTAATTGAAATTTTCTCCCACAATAAGCAAACAAGTCCTCAAGACTTGGCCCCAGCAAATCGAGTACTAAAATGTTATCCTCTCCATCTACACCGGACCATTTTATGGCAGGTATTCCACCTGCAAGAGAAAACGAACATTAAAAACAGTCTGCATTGTGAAACAAAAGACAAAAATGTAAATCTGTATTGTGATATTGCTATCATAGCATACATACTTCCTCCCTGAAGAATATTATATAATTTGGCTTCATACAGAAGTTGAGGATGTTTTGTCTTGTTGTTCTCCTGCAGAATCAGAAACCAATATCACAACTTGAGTTCCTGACGCCAAACTGGTAGGTAATGCCAGATTGCCAGTACGAAACGATAAGGTCCAAAATTCATGATAAACAGAAAATAAAACATTTTCAATTTGGATTCAACCCTAAAATCCCCAACCCTACAGACCCAATTCACATCCATTACCACCAAATTGAGTAATTCAAAGCATAAAAAACATATACAAGCCAACTGCAGGTCTACAGCTCAAACTTCTAGTATAATTTCACTATAACCAATCAACTAAACACTTTAACTCAAAGAAACCAACCATCAAACTAATAAAAAACATGAAATGAAAAGAAATCGAAACTAATTCAAGCTCAAAACTTACGATTTTCACAGCTACGATTTCAAACGTATCAACATGCGTCGCTGCACAGAAAACCTCAACTCTTTCAAGTTCAATTTCAACAAAAACTGAAGATTCATAAGCAACAACAACAAAAACTGAAATTAGTTGTAAAACCTAGATGAATTTCACCGAAGGATCCACTTCCGATCTTACGGCCGAGCTTGTACTTGCCGCCGACAATCCTATCCATATACGTGTATATGAATTTCAGATCAACAACAACAAGAACGAAACTGGAGTAGGTCGTCTTCTTCGAAAGATTGGGGATAAAGAAAAGAATTATTGAGAGAAGGGAGGATTTTGTGTGTACGTACTTGTTTATTTTATTATTATTATATTATGTTACTAGGTTAGTATCGTGTATTATCCGGTGTATTACACGGGTGAATAAATAAAATATAAAATAATTTTTTAAACGGTTAACAAATAATTTTTAAGTCAGGTCACCCGGGTAAACCCATTGACGAAAGGCCGCCCACGCCCGCAAACACAGACAACGCCGGTGACCAGGCTCGTCCACTATTACAAGGGAAACCCACCACCTAAAGGTTCACTGTGGTAAAACCCTTGGCTCACTAGGAGCATATTATACCTAGTGAGACTCCAACTCATGACCTCCATTTTGAAAAGTCATAGGGTGCATTTTTCTAAACCAGTGTTTTATATTTTATTAATATAAAATAGTTATTAATAAAAATTAATGAATTATAAAACGGTATTTTGATATAATATATGATTAATATTACGTTTTGATAAAATAATGATATTATATTTTCAACTTTTTTTATTTTTTATGTTTTAGAAAAATGGCTTTTAAACAAATTGTTTTTTAAAAAAATGCCATTTTACTAATTTATTTATTATAACTTTGAAATTTAGTTATTTTTCTTTTATAATAATTTTATTTTTAAAAGCCACGGATTTTAAAATATATTGTGTTTTTTAAAAGTAAAATATTTTTTTCAAAAAAAATTCTTATTTCATAAAAGACATTTATTTCTTTATGAATTGCATCTGAAAATATATGTAATATAAAAAGAATTTAATAATATCATATTAGTTAATATGATATTTATTAGGACAGAGAAACGGAAAAATTAAACTTAATAGCTCTAAAATTATGATAAATGACACACAAAAATCATCCTTTATTAGTATTGATAGATTTTTTATTATCATAAACAAAAACTCATTACGACTTTGGTTAGTTGTACCGTGTTTGGCTCGTTGATTTGGGCCAATGCTTAGAGAAGGATCATAGACGAGTGTGTAGTAGGGCGTCTAGTTGGGTCGGGTCGAGTCGGGTACTCGTGTCATAAGTTGTATCTAGTTGGTTCGAGTAAGTTTAGATAAGTGTTCGTTTGGTCCGGGTTAAAAACAACTCTAAACAAAAGTTTTTCAAGTTAAACGAGACATTTTAGAAAATAACGTGACTAAAAATCTTACAATATTAATATATGCAAACCCAATGTGACACATGGCACTTCTAGAGGCAGCATAAAAACCCCCCTCAAATGCACCATTTTTTCACCTAAAATTCACACGCGGGTCTTACCCGACCGTTTTGAAACCCGAACTCCCCAAACCTCTTCACCGGTTGAAGTATCGTTATCAACCAAAATAATCGGAGATCGGTTCTTGTTGATTTCCCGTTGAAGATTTTGCTCCTCTGATGTCGTCCTCGCCTCATTTTCTTCATGAGGTATGATTTGTTAACGTTTATACTTCGTTTTTCAAATGATTTAAGCACTTGTTCATGTTTTTTTCTTGCTTTTTTTCTTTCGGATGTTAATCGTGTTCCCCTTATTTCATATATGATTTCTTATGATGATATTTATCATTTTGAACTAAATTTGTTATATTTCTATGTCTTTAGAGAATCTTAACTTTTCGGCATCGTTTTAGGGTTTTTGAAGCTTTTGTTCATGTTTGATTATTATTTTCGAAGATCTGTTAAATGATTTTGTGTTTTTCGGTTACTATTACTTTTCAAATTTCGTATTTTTGAAATAACCTATGTTGGATCCGGTAAAGTATTTTGTGTATTTCAGATTGGATGTTTTTTAAAACATTTCTTCTATTTCTTACTTAAATTTATTGTTCATAGTAGATTTCTAAATGGATTTACATTTTTATGTTTGTATTGTTTTTTTTATTTTTCCGGTATCTAACTATTGTAACTTTTAGGCTTCTTTTTAGGGTTATTTGAACCATATAATCATGTTTTAATCTTATTTTTGAAGATCTATTCAAGTTTTATGCTTGTTTGTTACTAATTTGTGTATTTCGTATTGAATTAATTTCCAAAATATTCCAAGATTTTTTAGGGTTTCAAGCCACGTACAACACAGACCCGAGGATTTGTAAATGAGATTTGTAAATGATTTTTATTATTTTTGTGTTTATTCCGGTATCTCTTAATGGATCTTTTAGTTGATTATTTTATTTTCATTTTGAATGTCTTTAATGATGTTTCAAATACATGTTTAACGTTATGTATATGTATTCAGGTCAAGCAATATCATTCTTTCCACTCGATTGATCTTCCATCGAGTTTTTTTGCAACTGCTTTATACACATCTCGAGCCTACTTGGTGAGTTTTATTAGTATAAATTTACTATTTCGTGTTTTATATTCAACATATTAAATTTTCATTTATGTACATAGGTCAATTTCTTCTTCCCAATTAGGTTTTACCTTCTATAAACATAATGTGTGAAGATGACACTATTTGGTGTGTGCGTATTGATCGCCGCAACAATAGGTACCACCTTACAAATTGATGGAATGAGTTGTTGGTTTATAATGGTCTGTCGAGGAAGGATATTGTTCTTATCAATCCTATCGATAACAACACATGGTTCCATCACATGTATCTTCTAACACGTCACTTCAAAAGAATCATGTATTCTTTCATATACTGTGAGAAAACCTACGTCCATCTATGGTATTACAACCCCTTTGTTCATTATACATGTTATTATTGTTTACTTATGAAGTTGATATAGATATTGACCTCATGTTCTCATTACAACTTGAAAAGTCACTTCTATTTGGTAGGAAAAAACCTTTAATGCCGCATTTTCATTTACTACACGTGTATCACACGAGTTTATAAGCTAGTCTATATTAGTAAAAGAGTTTTATCCCTAACGTTTTGTTGAATTTGTCATTTCTGTCCAAAAACTTTTTTTGCCATTTTAGTCATTGTAGTTTACCAAATGTTGTCATTTTCATCCACTCCACTAACTCCGTTAAATATGTGAGTATTTTAGTGTTTTTCAACACCCTAATTATTCAATTTAAACAAATTAGTCAATTAATATTAAATTATGACTAAAAACATATGAAGCTATTAGTGAGACCTGATGCTTTAGGTCTCACTTGGGTCCAAAAAAAGTTTCCACTGAACTGTGGCACAAAAGGAGACCTTTTATTGGTTTTCTCAGGTCATTTGGATGTCCTTACACCATCTTGAATACCAAAGATCAAGTAGCCAACTTTGTTGAGAAATCAGATGATATTGGATGCTTTTTCCAAGCTAAGGCTTATAGGGTATACAATCTTAAAGAGTAATTGAGAAATCAGCCAACGTGACCTTCAATGAGCACACTCCTAATATGAAAGGTTCCGGTCCTGATTGGCTGTTAGATCATGATTTAGTTACCAATTATTTTAACAAGTCTTGTGAGAATATTGTAAGATCCACATATATCTTATTAACATGAGATCTTGACCCTAGATTTAAGCTGAAAAACCTAAACATCACATTACTTCAGCTCTAATGGTAACTAACCCTACAGATAGAGTTCCTATCAGCACAACCATGACACATCCAACTGATACATCTAAGGTGCCTATAAATTCTAGCTCAGAGGCACAAAACTTAAATGAAAGAATTTCAAATGTAGGAGGAAGTGGTAGTGGTGACAGTGATCAAGAGTTTCTTGATGCTAACAATCACTCCATGGAAGATAACATCAATGATTTCACATAATCACTGGATCAAGCTTCTCTTGATAAGTGTGTTGATATGGTGGTTGACACTTCATTACCTTATCTGAATTTCTCAAATTTAGATCTCTCCAATTAACTTGCTATGATCCCTCAACTCAGGATGCATAAGTCACACCCCACCACAAACATCATAGGAGATGTTAACAGGGGGTAAGAACAAGAGGACAAATCCATGACAAAAATGTTTGTATCTACTCTTGTTTCCTATCCTAGATATAGCCAAATGAATTTGTTAAGGCTTTGAAGGGTGGCATTTGGGTTAAAGCAATACAAAAGGAGCTGCTTCAATTCAAAAGACAAAAGGTTTGGAACCTATGTCCTCTTCCTCTAGAGAATACTACCATAGGAACCAAGTGGGTTTTTAGAAACAAGAAGGATGATAGAGGACTTTTTATCAAGAACAAGGCCAGACTAGTTGTTCAAGGATACACACAAAAAAAAGGAATTAACTACACATATGTTTTTGCTTCGGTGGCAAGACTTGAAACTGTTAGGATATTCTTGACTTTTGTTGCATCCAAGGATTTTAAGGTCTACCAACTTGATGTCAAGTGTGCTTTCTTATGGGGTGATTGATGAACTGGTGTATGTCAAATAACCACCTGGCTTTGCAGACCCAGATCATCCTGATTATGTCTATAGGCTTAATAAAGCTCTCTATAGGCTGCACCAAACTCCAGGAAAGTGGTATGAGACGCTATCTCAGTATCTCTGTTAGCATGACTACAAGAGGGGTACTATAGATGGAACTTTATTCATCAAATGAATAGAGAATAACTTAATGCTAGTTCAAGTGTATGTAGATAACATTATCTGTGGGTCAACTAATTCAAAGCTCTATAAAAACTTTGAGAGGCTGATGAAGAATAGATTTGAAATAAGTGTCATAGGGAACTTAATGTCTTTTTAAAAATTCAAGTGAAGCAAGTTGAAAATGGCATCTTCATAAGTTAGTCAAAGTATGTACGACATACTTACAAGATTCATCATGACTGAATGTAAAGTTGCAAAGACACCCATAGCCAGAAACCACTCTCTTGGATATGATCTTGAGGAGGAGTGTACAAATGAACATCTTATACGGTTATGATTGGGTCTCTTATGTATCTTACAACCAGTAGGCTAGATATCATGTTTGTCACATGCATTTGTGCAAGATATCAAGCCAATACCAGAATGTCACACCTGGCTGCTATGAAAAGGATTCTCAGATATCTTATGGGTGTTCCTAACTAGGCCTTTGGTGTCCAAAGAATTCTAACTTCAATCTATATGCTTACAAGATTCAACATTACTAAATGTAAGGTTGCAAAGACACCCATAGCCAGAAACCACTCCCTTGAACATGATCTTGATGGAGAGTGTATAGATGAACATCTTTACAAGGCTATGATCGAGTCTTTTATGTATCTCGCAACTAGTAGGATAGATATCATGTTTGCCACATGCATTTGTGTAAGATATCAATCCAATTCTAGGATGTCACACCTGGTTGTTGTCAAAAGGATTCTCAAATATCTCAAGGGTGCTCCTAACTAGGCCTTTGGTATCCAAAGAATTTTGACTTCAATCTTTATGCTTATATAGATAGTGATTATAGTGGTTGGAATATGAATACAAAGTCTACATCTGGAGGATGTCAATTCCTTGGTGGAAGGATAGTCTCTTGGCAATGCAAGAAACAATCATGTGTATCTGCATCAACAGCTGAAGCTAAATACATTGTTGTTGCTAGCTGCTATGCTCAAGTGCTTTGGATTCGGTATCAGATGCTAGAATATGGATAAACTTTATAGAGTCTCCCATCCATATAGACAAGAACGGTGCTATCTCTAGCACAGAGAATCTTGTGCATCACTCAAGGACAAAACACATCAACATCATGTATCATCTTATTAGAGACAACTTTGAAAAGGGATTGATAAAACTAGTCAAAGTTAACACAAATGAACAATATGTTGATCTATTCACAAAAGCTTTTGATAAACAGAGATTTAAATATCTTATATTAGCTATTGGAATGATTAACTTTGAATAGATTTTCTTTAAAAAAATTCAAAATTATTTCTAAAATAAATTGTCTCTTAAGTTGTCTAAACTATCACCTACACTAGCCTAGTTTACCTTGGGAGAAAATCTTTTTAAATTGATATTCCTTAAAATCTTGAAAATTTTTAAAGATATTTTCTTTCGAGAGATATTAAAATTGTATTCAGAAGATTTTAAGTCTTCAAACATATAACTACTTATAGAAAATCTACCTTTGAAGAAATACTGACATTTCTTCTAAAGGTAAAATATTCTTTTAAGTACTTATATGTATTTGAAGAACAAATTTCTTACGAAAGCAATTATGTCTTGGAAGATTTATTCCTTTAGGAATAAAACTTTGGTGTAAAAATATCTTCTGAAACCAAATATGCATTTGAAGATAAAATTACTAAAGTAAGTATTCTTCAGAAGCAAAATTTCACAAAACTAAGAAATATCTTCCGAAGTAAAATTGGCTTCGGAAGCTTTTATCAAAACTTCCGTAAACAAAATACCTTTGGAAGATTTTTGACTTACAAGAAAACTATCTTTCTGGGCACTTTTTCAGAGGTGGACCGACATCTGAATTTCAATGTTTATAATTTTCCATTAAATTTGTCCCAAATTTATTTTATATATATACTCAATGGTTCTCCGTCTTTCACTTTCCTCCTCATTTGGAAACTTCTCTAACCTAAATTCACCCACAAACCGCCTTTGTTCTTATCTTCCTTCACACCTAAGTTTTTTTAAATGGCTAACCTTGATTGCATAAACCAACCTAATTTTTTCATGCAACTCCACACACAACACAATCAAGTTGCTCTGTTGGACTTTGAGAAAGATCTAAGTTTTTAGAGGTTTGTTGCTTTCTTTCTCTGTAAAAATATTTCATCTCCCTCACCATTGATCCTCCACTCTATGATGATTAACTTTTGGACTTTTGGAGGACCTGCCAAGAGGTCACCATGAATGGGGAGAAGTCATTGTCTGCCATAGTGTAGGAGAGGATTATATTCATCTCTCAAGCCATCATAAACACGCATCTTCAGTTGGATGATGTAGAAAGTGATTTGTCCTTCCCCAAGTCTGTTGTTAACCAGTCCTTTGAGCAGATGGGTTATGAATGAGATTTCTCTATCGGCTTTTAGGAAAGGGAAGGTCTTTTTTCAATGAAAGTACCTCCTTTATATAGTCATACATAGCCTATCCAACAAGCATGGAGGATGGGATCAAATTCTTGAAGATCTCTCCTTCATAATTCATGAGATGGTTCAGGGGGTCAAGTTCATGTACTCACAAATTGTGTATACTAACTTACTTGCAAACTTAGATTCCTTAGAATATTATGTGTTCCTTAGATATGTTCAACACATTCTCAACTGTGAACTGGGCTCATAGTTGAGGAGAACCGGTAAAGTTCTTATATTGAGACAGATGAAGCCTGATATCCTCAAAACTAAAAGGAAGTCAATTGTTGGCTTCTCAGGGGTAGAAACAACGTTTTTCCCAAAAATATTAGAGCTTATTGCTCAAGGTGACAACCTAGCAGCACCAGCTAGTGTTAAACCCACACTTTCCACTTCATAACCACCCACACAACCACAAATAGCCATCACCTACCATATAACATCCAAACGAATCCCTACATAAGCTACTCAGTTTGTGCAGGTCCACATATCACTAACTATACAAGAGGAAGTGGACACTGGAGCTCCCACTTCCCCTGAGGAGCAAACCACTCCCATATCACTAATGATTAGTGTTTAGGTTCCTCATACTCAGCCTAATAAGCTCACAAGCCTAACATCCTTAAGCCTTCACTCAGAGTCTTAAAATTCTAGTAAACAACCTTCAAGGGAAAGTTACCATCCCTGTCCTCTTGATATTAACCAACAAATTCCCAACCTAGACTTATGATGATGAAGGCATGAGATTCAATGAGTATCATGAGTCTCTCTTCTCCTCTCCTGCTCAAAAAATAGATGAGTACTCCTGCCTCTTCCATGTCTAGCCCACATCATTCACCTATTACTGAGGTGGATCTTCCTGAACCTGTTCAGGAGGTCCATATGGAAGAGGCTATTACTTCTACAAGTGATTACATTATTAAGACCTCAAATATGACAACCCAGCCCATTGAGACTTTACTTGAAGTTGTCATTATGCAGTAGAAATCCAGTACCCAAGAACCCAATGTTGAGGAAGAGGATTTTGGTCCAATTCTCTAATCCCCCCATGATTCTTCTGATGAAGATAAGGGGAACATAAGGCTAAAGGTGCAACTTGAGATTTTATATCTCAAGGAAAAACTATCTGGGAGACCTTTAAGAAGAACTCAACCAAGAACACAAGAACCTGTGGATGTAATAGACCTAACCCCTTGCTCACCTATGCAAGAGGGTGATGCTACCAAAAAGAAGGAGAAAGTTCAAGCAATCACATAACTTGGGAGTTCTTTACATGGTATGGACATTGAGGATTCATCACTCTCACTAGCAATTGTCCATGCTCAACAACCTCCTCAAGTTCATATTAATATGGACGCACTTATACAAAGCCTATTTGAGGAGGGTATTCTCAGAGCTATGCCTACTCCATCTTATCATTTTGAGAATCCAATCATGGAATAGAGGTATGACACTAATAGTAGAGCTTTAGTAATCTCAAGACTTAGGGGCAACATTAAATCTTCAACTACTATAGCCTGAGATTCTATAAGAGCACATATCTAATTGACCATCCACTTGTTAACCCAAGCCAACACAAACAAGCTGCAAGGTTAGAATATATGATTCAAGAGAGGGTGCTGGAAGTGTTCAAGAAAAGATCAAGACTATATAGATAGAGGCTAGTAGGTAAGTGTAACACCCGGATATTTGAAAAGACAATAAAGGAATAATAAAAGTAGGAAATGCAAATTTAACATAAGTTGAAGGGTTAAAAGTGTCAAAAAAACAAAAGGTACAAAAAGTTGGTGTAAAAGGTGGATGGCCGCCCACTCTCCCATCATAACCTTTTCATACAGTTTTTAGAGAGAGAAAGAGGAGAACATTCGGGTCTTTGAAGAAGAACAAGAAAAAGGCCGGATTTCAAGGTAAGAATTCGAGGATTTATGTGTTTTTGTTGAGTTCTTGTTTCGGTTATGTGCTTATGTATGTTGTATGTTCGGTTGTGTGT
>BJCM01091189.1:0-13467 GCA_018326385.1 Flaveria bidentis | reverse complement strand
TCCAGTACGTCTCTTCCAAGTTCATAGAACGTTTCTGATCATTCCTAGTCTATTCTTAATGTATTCTAATCGTTAGGTTTGATCGGATTAACGTTTTCTTTGATTGGATCGCCAATCAAATAGGATTCCGCACTATTTGATCTGGTTTCACGTTGAATCAGTTAGTACACCGTACGTAGCAGGTCCTAACAAAGACAAACATTTGCATCATGTGTTTGTCCTCTTTTTCTTACCCCTGAATTAACATCTCCAATGATGTTTGAGGTGGGATAAGACTTGTGGATCCTTAGTTGAGGAATTATAGCAAGTTTCTAAAAGAGATATAAATTAGAGAAAATTAGATCTGGTAATAAGGTTTCTCCTACCACATCTACACACTTCTCAAGTGAAACTTGATCCAATGAGTGTGTGACATCATTGATGTTTTCTTCCATGGAGTGGTTGTTAGCATCAAGAAATTCTTGATCACTTTCACCACCACCATGGTCTTATACATTTGAAACTTCTTTATTTGGTTATTGAGTCTCTGAGCTAGAACTTGAAGGCATCTCAGATGTATCAACTGAATTTGTCATTGTTGTGCTGATAGAAACTTCATTTGCAGAATTAGTTACAACTTTAGCTGAAGATGTATAGCTTGAAGATCTTCTCAGCTTAAATCTTGGATCAAGATCACATGTTGGTAAAATATCTATAGACCCTAAAACATTCTCATAAGATTTTTTAAAATAGTTGGTAACTAAATAAAGATCAAATAGCCAATTAGGACCATAACTGGGTGTGTGTTCATTGAAAGTCACATTGGTTGACTCTTCAACGATTCTGGTTGTAAGATTGTATACTTTATAAGCCTTAGCATAGGAAGAGTATACAATGAAGTGTCCATCATTTGATTTCTCAGTAAACTTGACAATTTGATCTTTGGTATTCAAGATAGTGCAAGGACATCCAAATGACCAGCGAAAACCAATGAAAGGTTTTCTCTTGTTCCAAAGTTCATAAGGAGTCTTATCATGTGTCTTTACCACTAAAACTTTGTTCTGCACATAGCAGCCAGTGTTGACTGCCTCTGCCCAGAAGGTGATGGGCAGCTTAGAGTCAGACAACATAGTTCTTATAGCTTCAATAAGTGTTTTGTTTCTCCTCTTAGCAACAACATTTTGCTAAAGATTCCTTGGAGCACTATAATGTCTTGCAATACCCTTTTCATCACAAAATATATCAAGGATTTGGTTATTAAATTTAGTTCATTGATCACATCTTATGGTTTTGACCCTGTGATCAGATTGATTCTTAATCTTTAAGATGAAATTCTTTAGAATCTTAAGAGTTCATCCTTAGTTCTAAGGATGAAGACCCAAGTGAATATTGTAAAGTGAAGTGTTATCAGTAAATAGTAAGAGGTCCTTCCTAGACTCATTACACTGGTGGGGCCAAAAAGATCCATATATAACAAGTGTATGGGAGTAGTGATGGAGTTTCTTTCCTTTGGCTTGTGAGAGACATTGTGTTGCTTCCCTTTCAGGCATGCAACACAATGGTCATCACTTGTAAACTATTTCTTTGGCATTCCAGTTACCAAATCATTCTTAATTAGCCTACTCATGTTCTTAAAGTTTACATGGAACATTTTTTTATGGTAGAGGAAAAACTCATCACTATTTGCTTTAGATAGAAAGCATGAAACTTGTCTAATGGGAGATGTTTCTTGCAAATCCATATTGTACATGTTTCCTTTCTTTGGGGCTCTAAGTAGGATATGCTCATGAGGAATGACCACCCTGGGTTTGAGAATAATGCACTCATGCTCAGTAAGAGCATGTTATGATTCTAATCACAAAATTAAGATACACTCAAAATATTGTATCCAAGATCCTTGATGAAGTTTACCTTCTTAATGTTGAGCTTTCCATTTGTGACATTGCCCCTTACATATATGTAACCACCTTCATCTCCACCAAAAGCAGCTGGCCCTCCATCAATTCACTCAAAGTTTTAGAGCAGTGACCTATTACCTGTCATGTGCCTGGAATAACCACTATCAATGATCTAGATATTATTTTTTGTCATGAGCTATTCTTGCACGAAAGAGATGATTAGTTATATTTAGAAACCCAAGCCTTGTTCGTCTTAAGTTCATCCAAAGAAGTTGAAGGCAATGAAACAATAATAAGTCCTCTAGTCATATTTTGAGGATCCTTTGTTATTATTGAAGGAGACCTTTTAGTCATTTGGTCTTTCTTTATCTTCCACACCACCTTTGGAAGCTTAGACATGACCTTTAATATTTTGGAAGTTTTACTTACTTTGGAAGTTTTGATGACTGGAACTTCAGAAGTCTTGCTATCAATGCAGAAGGCTTTAGTGCTTCGAAAGTATTCCCTTCTTCCGATACCAAATTTTCTTCAGAAGGAAATTTTCCATTTGCCTTTATCTTTAATTTGGAGCTTCCGAAGGAAACAAATTTTCCTTCCAAAGCTTGTTTCTTCTTGAAACTCTTAGAAGTCTCTTTCTTAATCATATTGAGAGTGCCTTTTGGATTGTGAGGATAATCTTTAGCAAGATGAGAGGTACTCCCACACATGACATAATCCATTTTCTTCTTTCTAAGAGCCTTCTTTTAAGAACAAAGTTGACTTTGATCACTTTCCTTCTCTATCTTCATCTTTGCAGATGCTGAGATAGTTCCTTTAGGGTGAGAACTACCTTTTGAGTTGGATGGTTTAGGCTATGTAGCAATGATACACAATAGATCAGCCTTCTTCTTGTTGCTGAGATAATTTGAACATGAACCCGAACTCTTGGTACTACAGCTAAGGTTGATATCTTTAGTCTTAACCACTTCAAACCCTACAAAGATAAGGACTTGATTCTGCTTCGAGTCAAAAGTGGCCTTGATCTCTTCAGCCTTCTTTGCTTTTTTCTTGCTCTTTCTGATCAATTTCCTTCTCATTGACTTGGTTATCACAGTCTTCTTACTCTCATTAGAAGGATAGTGATCCTTCTTAGAATCCTCTTCTTTACTTTTCTCAGAGGCTTTCCCCATTATCACTTCTTTATCCTCTTAAGTCAAGGCGTCTATGAGGGGAAGCTCATCTTCACTAGTTCCACACCTATGAGATCTTACAGAGAAGATTGTGTGTAGAGGAGCTATCTCACATGATCCTTGTCCCTGCTTATTCTGATAACAAACTTTTGAATGCAAGGAAGAGGATATAATGTTCTTGAAGGTCTTTTTATCAAGAACACATTTTTCTACCCTGGCTTTGCTAATCACAAGCTCAGCCTGACATTCTGTCAACTTGGTTATGAGACCTTTGATATGAGTCCTATAATTGGTGTGCTAATGTTTATGAACTGAAATGGTTTTCTCTAAATCCTCCATTTTCTGTTTATAGTAATTTTCAGATTTTTTGAAATCAGATTTTAAGATATCCAAGGACTCAAGATCAGATCCCATCTCTAATTTGAAGGACTTGTATTTGTTAACATTAGCAATATATTTAGGTGTACAGAGATGTTCCAATACCTTTTCTTCATCATGGTCAACTATCATTGCTTGGTTTAGAGATGGATCTTCCACCTGAAAGCTCCAATCAAAGCCTTCTTCTTCAATAGCAACTGCAGCTTTCTGCTTTAGCTTCTCATTCTAGGTGAATTTCTTAGTATAGTTTGGTCAGGTTTGTGCTTGGCCACCATTTGTCCTTGGTGCCTTTAACTCCCTAGAAAACTGGCCCATCTGGTTATAGTTGTAACACTTGACTTTGCTTTTATCTATCCCAAACTTTCCACTGGTTGATTGCTTGGGAACTTCCTTCCTGTCCTCTTGTAGAACTTCTTGGCTCTGTGAGTGAGAAGAGCTATCTGCTGGACTATTTCCATATACTTTAGATCATCTGGATGGATACAGTCTAGGTCTTCAAGGGTAAATAGAAAGTTGCCTGAGCTTTCATCAGAAGACACAAAGGCTTACGAAGAACTTGTCTCTTGGCATAGGCTTCCTTGAGTGTAGCTTTCTATTGTTGTCTGCGGGAAGGTGATTAAAGGATCCTTTTGTGAGTTTTCAGGGTAGTATATGAGATGATGTTAGGGGTTCTATGCTTTCCCTTTCAGTCACATGAAGGGCTGAACTCATTTGATTGGTGGAGTTATCTGATGAACCTTGCATGTTTAGCTCCATCTGGTATCCACTAAGAATATCATACAACACAATCAAAGTGAGAGTCTTAATGTTCTCAGTCCTCTTGATAACAACATAATAATATGTCTATTGCCTAGGAAAAGAGGACATAAACTTCCTTACAATGTCCCTATTTTCAAGAGTCACTCCAACATCCACTAGAGTGTCCACAATCTTAACATACCTGAAGTATTGTTGAGTCATGGTTTCACCTGTTTTAAAGGTGATGTTTTCAAACTATTGCTTCGTGAGATCCGTTTTGTTAGCTTTAGTAGAACCCACAAACATTAGTTTCAATGCATCCGATAACTACTTAGCTGTTTTGCATTTCTTGAAACCTCTATATACAGAGTTTGGAAGAGCAGTCTGAAGGGCTGTCATAGCTTTCTGATTAATTTCTACTCTTTTTCTATCTTCACCAGATTAGTCATCCACAACCTTTATAATCATACCACCCCCAGCAGCAGCAGAAGAGGTGCTTGGTATGTAAGGTCCTAAGACAACAGATTCCCACATCTTAGATTCTTGTGACTTGATGAAACCATCCATTCTTAGGCACAAAGTGTCAAAGTCTTCAGGAGTGATCAGTGGGGACTTTGTCATGGTTCCAGTTTCCATATCAACTTTAGTGATAACTGCCATTTGAGATAATAAGTATTTTGTGTGTGTGAGGGATCTTAAGATGGTGAGATCTTATATTCAAGAGCCTGGAATGATTTGATACCAATTGTAGGAGCGTTTGAGGGATGGTCACTTACAACACAACAACACAATGAGGACAATGAGTTTGAACACTAAACAAATCAAATGGGGAACTAGAAACCAGTCACACTATGATACTAAGAAACACAAGTAATTTAGAGAAAGAACAAAAACAATAACACAGGTATATGATTTTCAAGAATGTTGTATATTGCTCTCTAGTTCCTTAAAAGTGTTGCAAAGTATGTGTTATAGATACAAGAGGCTAGAGATACTTTATACTACATCCTACAACCGACCATACTTTGAAGGCCAGCTGGATACATGATCTAGACAACATAATCAATGTAAAGTCAAAAGGCAGATTGCCTTTTGAATAGTGACTATGACATACCATAGCTCACATCCTAATATATTACAAAAAGGATAGAGGTACATAAAGTAGAAAGAACGGACTCAAGACCACAATTTACAGTTTACCAAAAGCATGGACCTTTCACCAACTTGTGAAAGTTGGTGAGCCAAATAGAGTTGCAACCAAAACGTGGTCCAGCTTTACTGTAAAAGTACATCAGATAATAGCATGTACACAATAGTCTTCGGAAGAAATCTATCTTCAAGTGTTGGCTTCGGAAGACTTTGTCTAGAAGTTTTAGAAGGCTTCATGTTTGTCTTAAAAAGATATTGGTCTTGGCTCCAGATTATTTCACGCTTAGAATCTTTTCTAATGCAGAATGTGAAACTTCCAAAGCATTCTACTTTAGCACTTGGTGCATGCATGAAGCACAGACTATATGGATGTTTTGGGTTGCATCAACCTTATATGAATCCTTACACTCTCCTTTGTCTAGCCCACATCATTCACCCATCACTAAGGCGGATCTTTGTAAACTTGTTCAAGAGATCTATATAGAAGAGGCTCTCATTTCTACAAGACTTTATAACATTAAGACATCAACCATGGCAACTCAACCCATTGACACTTCACTTGAAGTTGTTAGTGAGTAGGGGAAATCCAGCAGCCAAGAACACCAAGCTGGTGGTGAGAGAGAAGACTTTGGTCCAAACTCTCATCTCCCCATGATTCTTTGGATGGATTGAGGGAACATGAGACTAAAGGTGTAGATATTTTCATAAACAAATCCTATTTAGTCTTTAAGGATAGTCATTTGTAATATCAGGTGACTACGTTACAAAATAGGGAGATTAATCAACAACTTGAGATTTTTTATCTCGAGCATAAACTAACTCGGAGACCTTTAAGAAGAACTCATCGAGGAACACAATAACCTGTGGATGTGATATACCTAACTCCTAGCTCACCTTTACAAGTGTGTGATGCTACCAAAAAGGGGGAGAAAGTCTCAGTAATCACAAAACTTGGGAGTTCTTCCCAAAGAATGGAGATTAAGGACTCACCATCCTCACTTATAGTTGTCCATACTCAGCAACCTCCTCAAGTTCACATTGATGTGGACTAACTCATTTAGAGTTTATTTGGGGAAGGATTCCAAGGGCAATGCCATCCCCACTTCAAGGGGCTTCAAATCACATAATAGGGTGGAAGTATGATGCTGATAAAAGAGCCCTCATACTTCAAAGAGTTCAAGGGAAGTAAAAGAACTTCAATTTCCAAACCTTGAAATACTATGACGGTCTTGATCTAGTCAACATGCTACTTGTCAACCCAATCTATCTAGGCAAGCTGATGGAATGGCTCAAAGAATTCAAGACAGGGTTGCTAAAGTGTTCAAAGCAAGGAGACAAATGTGAGCATGTAATGTCATTAGTCACTAGATGTTGAGGTGGACCCTAAGATTAGCATCAAAGGGAAAACCTTGACTGCAGACCCAGTGATAGAACTTGTGAGCACTATCACAAAACCAACAACTTCAACATCCTAATCTCTCAGTGAAACACCTACTGGTGAAGTTATATCACACCCTCTCTTTGGCCAGAGTCTAGATGCTACACCAGGAAATGAAGGCCAAAGCTCTCTCCAACCTGAGTAACAAAGGTCTATGGGTGACAAATGGAAAAGGATAATGACTCCTGAGGACATTGAAGATGACGAGAGAGAAAGGAAGAGAAAGTTCTAGTGAGTACTCAGGCATCACGGAAGCTGCAATCAGGGATGCTCCCAGACCAAAGACTCAAAATGAAGAGTTAAGAGTAATAAGTATTAACTACTTGTAGACTAGGAACTATAATAGAAATAAGATCATCTCTCGCCTTATACGAATTGAATAAACTAGCAGACATGGAAATGTCTAAGAGAAGGAAGGAGGTAGAGGATGCAAAGTTGCTCCTCAATTTAAGGAAAAAAGAAGGCGGAAAAGGTTGTAGAAACATGCTCCAACCTTTCCCTAGTTCTAGAACGTCATGCACGAGAGTGGCTATGGCAACTACATTAACCTTAGGTAGATCAAGAGGCTAATAAACAAAAATGATTAACTACCTGAGTGCCTAGGTCTTTATCAGGCAATTGTACTTCTTCCATTTTCATATGAATACATTAAGTTTGAATACCTCAAGAAGCTTGAGCTACATGTTCAAAAGGAACAAAAAGCTATTAAGAGGAAGATGAGGGAATAAGAAGCAAAGTCAATAGTTGTCATCCAAAAGAGTCAAAATATGTCTGGTAATAGGCTGAGGATGATAAGCTTCTTGAATTTGAATGGATTATCCGGAAGGAGACTTGGCCCAATGTCTCTTTCCACTATGGATGAGCACATTAGGGTGATCAAGCAGAAGATCAAGAGAGGAGAGCTTGTTGACTTACACTCCCTACCAAGTCAAGTCCCTTCGGAAGTGGAGGTTAAGGTTGAACACTTCGAGACAACAAAAACCTGGACCTCCTACTGAATCTCAACAAGCTTTATATTTTGATCCATAACATGGTTCAACTTCATCTACTTTTGAACGTGTGAGGGAGGAGAACCCAACTAGAAGGACAAAACATAATATTCTGGTGCTCAAGGCCAGTCCTCTCAGTTGAAGAGGAAGAAAATGATGTGGCTGGTTTTGAGAATGATATTCTTTGTTGATGTGAATCAACAAGGACCAAATATGATGATTAAGTCAATGATTGTAAGGCGGAATCAAACAATCCATGAACATTGAATGCAATAAATACTCTTAAATGGTCTTTTTATTTATAAAGGTAATCGGTTACAATGAATGCTAGGGTAAGAACAGTAAATAGTAATAAGACACCTTGTAAACAAAATATTCTAATTGTCTAGAATGTCTATCAACACGGACATCACATACGAGGTTTTCCATTCTATTTATAGGCTGACAATATGCCTTTTACAAAATGATTAAACTACCACTGACCTATACATCAGTGAACTAGTCTAAGTCTTCATCAACATATCTTTTATTCATCTGCATTGACTAATGCGGATGTGTTGATCTTGATCAACAGTTCTTTTTGGTTTTTAGCATTAGTGTTTTGTCATCAGCATTAACAAATACGGATGAACAAACACGTATGTGCATTTGTTTTCGGGCATCCACATTAGTTAATGCGGATGTACAAATACTTGTCAGCATTTGTTTCTGGCTATCTGCATTTGTTAATGCGAAAGAACAAATGCGTGTCACCATTTGTTCTATGTCATCCGCATATACAAATGCGGTTAGCCGACACTTGTATTATTCTTTGCAGATTCTTCATCCGCATTTGTTCTTGGACTTATGGGATTTCCAATAGAACAACCATCAACCCACCACTTGAATTGCTATGTATGATCCTTTGTCCAACAATACTCCCCCTAAGGATTATATAGCCTATGATCTTCAAGCATTTGATGGTGGTTGTGGTTGGGAAGATTCTGTTGGGTCTTGTGGAGGAATAAGAGGTTTTGCATGAGATGGATCCAAAATGGCCTTTCTCATGTTGACAAAGTCATTTGCATTAGACATCTTCTCTTTGTTTAACACATGGATCTTCATTTGGCTTATAGTGTAGATGGCTTTTAAGGATAGCTTCTTTAGAGAAATGGGTTCCCATATTAACATAGTGGACAACCCATCTCCATGAATCAACAAAGCTCCATCCACATCCACCACTAACTTTACAATATTTCCGAATTGCAGAGGAGTCTTCTTCTTCTTCCTCTGCTCCCTCTTGACATTGATTCTATCAAATGCCATTTTTATAATCTTTATACATTTTAGAAAGAAATGCATCTCTTCTTATCCTATTTTATTATATTTCTCTCTAAAATGCCTTGTTTATATGTAGTGGATTTCAGATCCTTCATTTCATCCCCATCTTCTTTCAATCACCAACTCATATGTCTTTTCATCATAATAGACATTTGAGATTGGTTTGGAGGAATGAGCTACAGCTACCATCTTTCTATTTAAAGATTCAGTAGGCTTCACCTTAAGCTCAGGGAACACCACTTCTTCTGCTGGTTTTGTTCTCTTCTTCTCCAAAGGGTTGACAAAGGATCTATCTTTTCTTATGCTGATAGCTTTGAGAGATTTGAAGTTGATTGTTCTTTTAAATATCCTCAGAATATCTTCAAACTCATAACCCCTGAACATAGCCTTTTGATTGATCAACTCCAAATTGGCTACTTCTTTCGAATCATGGATTTCAAGGAGTTCACCAGAGCACAGTACCCTATGAAGAATTGAACTAAACCTAAAATCCTTTTAATCATGAACAAGTTCCAGTCATTGTCATACTTCCAGCCAATTATCTTCTCGTCAATTTTTCCTTTTGGAGTAGACGCACCTCTAATCATCTCAGCAGTGGTTAGCCCTTCTTGAAGCTTCAATTTAGAGGGCTCAGAAACCACTCACGATTCTTGTGCAGAACAGGTGCCAGAGAGTCATGGTCTCTTTGGGTGAGTTGGATGACTTGTGCAAACACTCTTGTTCTAGGCTTTTATATAATAATCTCTTTTTCAATTTTCTTCAGCCTTTCCTTCTTTCATTGATCATCCTAAGGATAGCAACCCTTAGGGAATTTGTCTTCAAGATTCCTAATTTTCTAGACGGATAGTCCATTTCCCTGTTAGTCATACTATAGGATCAGGATATTGTGGTTGAGAAGTGGAAGTTTTCTTTGTGTTGGAAAATGACTTGAACATTAGAGCTTTAGGAGAAGAGTCTTTTCATACTCAATCTCATAAGTCTGGTCTAGCAATTTGTTTAAATTTTCTTCTTTTGCCTTTATTCCCTCATAAGTCATTCTGAACACCTCACTAGGGTCATACCCATGATTGATCAAATACATAACCTTCACCATCAAGTCATCAGTTCAGGCTTTCTCTACTATCTCCCTTACTGATTCCTCCTCTTTCATAGGGCTTTTATGAGGTATTGGTTCATCAACCACATAGCCACCCTCTATATTTCTTTCTTCTAGATCAATGAATTCAGCCTTCTGTTTTAATTGAGCTCCAGCCTTTTCATGCTCCTCTAAGAATTCAACAATTATAGCAAGGCTTCTAGGGTCATCCTTTTCTTGTTTCTTAATTGGTTCTTCTTCTGCCATTTGTCTCTTCTCCTTTGCCTTCTCAGATAAATATTTCCTCTATCTGGTATAGGTTTGCATTCCTGAACTAGATGAGGTTGCAACATTTTCAGATTTTTGAGGCACCTTTAAATCCTCTTATTTTTCTTTTTCTTCATAAATAGCAACTGATTCTTCTCTCTTTTATTGCTCTTCACATAATCTTCTAATGAGATCTTTTTGTTCATCGGTGATACAACAAGCACTATTTGCATACTCAATTCCTTCTCAAGTGGGATAAGAGATTGAGGAATGACCACTATTGGTTCTTCATTTTGCCCCAGATCAACAATAAACTCCCAAAAATCATCATCTATAATAAACTCTTTTGTAGTGAAAGAGTCAAGAGCTTATATCAAATCATTGAATTCAGCCTCTTCAATGTGAACTTCTTCTAGTTTGCTTGTATAGACAACCATCTCCATTCTAGATTCATCATGCTTAGATTCACTAGTTTCTTCCCTTTTCTCAGTTTTAGAGAACTTCATCTTTTTGGTAGGAGCGGAGTTATCACCACTTTCCCTTATGAGCTTTTTGAACTGTCCTCTTTATCACTTTCCCTTTTGTCTTTTCTCTTCTATTGTCTCTCCTTTTTATTTCTCCATCTCAGCTTCTCTTTTGATCATAACAAGCAATTCTAACTCACATACTCTCTTGTTTAGAGTTTCTATATGTTTCTGCAAGTCTCTAATAATATCAGACTTTTCTTCAATCATTCCTTATTGTTCTTCCATGGCTATAGTTTGGATGGCTAAAGTCTCAACATGACCACTAATTTCATCCCTTGAGTGTTATAGAGCTACCTTTAACTTTTTAATCTCCTTTTCCTTTTCTTTCTTCTCATTCTCATACTTTTCTTTCATATCTTTTAACTCTTTCTCTTTCTGATCCAATTCCAAAAGTCTATTTTGAATGATACCAAATCTTCTATTAAGTAGTCTTTCCATATTGGCTACCTTTTGTAATAGTTCTGAAATCAACACATACTTTTCATCAGGCTTGTTGACTCTTGATTCAGCATAACTTTCAAATGGAGCAGCTTCAGAAGCAACTTTCCTTACAAGCATCTGTCTTAGATGATGCTCCTCATCAGGTGATGATTTGGATTCCTCTGAGGAGCTGGCAGAATCACCAAACTCTATGGGCTCTATAATAACATGAGATGTTTGAACTGGTGATATGGGTGAGTGATGGATTTGAGATATATGTGGATAAATGATGGGTTGTGCTTGTGGTGAAGGGATTGTTGTTCTTTGGGGTGATGGTATTGGTGTGGGCATAAATGGTGAGGCCATATCAGCATCATGAACAAAAGGTCTAGTGTGAAGATCACCCCCTACATCCACTTAGGGTGACAATGACATCTATCCTTCATCCCTTTAAACAGCTTGCTCAACAACAATTTGTTGGTCATGAGTAGGTTGTTCTTCTTTTTGAAAAGGCTCAACAACAGGAACCTCTTATGCTTGTTCTTATGGATTTATCTGTCGTAACATCCAGGGCAACAATGGAAATAAGGTTCCACTGTAAAAGTTCTAGGATCTCTCTTCTTGATGTACTTGTAAGACTTGGTATTATAATAAGGAATATCCAGCATAGGTCCTTAAGGTACAATGTTAGGAAAATCTTCATTGATGTGCCATTGCAAAAACCTTGGATACATCAGGAACATATGTCTTCTCCCTTCGTGAATGATTGAAACCACACCATTAAACACATAAGCAGGCATGTTAAATAGTCTGTAAGTGCATAAAGCACGTATAACAGATGAGGTGATCATTGGAATGTCATTCCATCCAGTAATCTTTTTTGACAAACAATGTTGGTAAAGATGAATCAGGAACCTCCATTGTAAGTCAACCAATCCTTTAACAATCTGCTTGCCTTCATATCCACCCTCATATTCAATATTGTCAAAGAAATAAGTAATATCATCATCTTCAAGCTCTAAGGGAGTGTTAGCATCATCCCCAGATTATAGGCATTGTCTCATAGTTTGTTCATTGACGTTGATAGTATGCTGATCAGTGGTTCTTCCAGACAGAGTTCTTACACCAGCTATCCGTGTCATCTCAGCAGTGCTCCAAAATAACCTTATGAATCTCTAGTAAATGATTGGTCTGATAGTGATTCCATGAGCATCTCTGGTAGTGGATATAAATCTGATCATGTGTCTTAGACCTTCTACCTCGGGTACATCAAGGTCAAGATAACCGCTGATGTTATAGAGCTTGCTCCAAGTGAGATTTGCCATGTACCCTACATTTAGAGGCATATGAATTAGAAAGATTGATAATGCTCAATAGATTGTAGAACATGCATCAATTGAAATTTCTCATTTTGACTTTTTATGGTCAAAATTGAATGCTTATAGGTACTATTCCATAGGATGTATATATATAGATGATGTTATCATGAATAATCACTTTTGTTTTGTTATGCATGCTTGAAGTGATCATTTTTGTTGTTTTTAACTTATTTTACCTTTTAGAATAAAGATTTGTTTTCTCATTTTCAATCTTTTATTATGCTCTGTTCATGCGATGAACAAGGTAGTGAAAATCACGGTGGAAATCACTTGCTTGTTGTTATCTTCTTCGTTAACTTGTTCATTGCAGTCAAAAATCATCATCATTTCTTAATCCAAGTGCACGATTGATGTTTGTCACTAAACATAATTTTTTCTCTCAAACTCACCTAGACCAACACTCAAGTATAGAAAGAATCCGTAAGAGTTGATCACAATATAGAAAGTAATAAAGAACACAGAAGGTAATTTTCAAGGTATTTTTATATATTGCTTCTCAACTCAGTAATACAAGTCTCTTACAAGCATTTGTTATGTCTCTTATTACAATGAGTTACAAAGAGAACCTATATATAATACTACCTACAGCCGGATATACTTTGATACCAGCTGGGATTCCTTAGCTAAAGCCTATACTACAAGACTATAGTTTAAGGTATCTCAGATAAAGTATTATCTGAGATATGATAGTCAGGACATGTCCCTGACTTACCTTTTGTCACCAACTAAAGTTGGTAACAT
>BJCM01091186.1:0-10250 GCA_018326385.1 Flaveria bidentis | reverse complement strand
AAGATCAAGTCTTAAGAGAACAATCAGAAGACTACTTCCGAAGTATGAAGAAAAAAAGAAGTTCCCAAGCCTTAGAAGAAGCAGTCTCTTCCGAAGTATAAGTGGCTTCGGAAGTATTTGTTCTTCCGAAGCCACTTAACCTTCGAAAGACACTGCTATGAACCAATGGACATAAGTATGGTCTCTGACACTTCGCTGTAGACCTCTGATATTGCATGGCTTCTTCCTAAAGAGCCATGTAGTTGACCATACTTTATTCCACTGTTCACCTTTTATGATAGTACATATTACCAACTTTAGTTGGTGACAAAAGGTAAGTCAGGGACATGTCCTCACTACCATATCTCAGATAAGACTTTATCCGTGATACCTTAAATTATAGTCTTGTAGTATAGGCTTTAGTTATAGGATCCCAGCTGGTATCAAAGTATATCCGGCTGTAGGTAGTATTATATATAGGTTCTCATTGTAACTCATTCTATACTTCTTGCAAGAGTCTTGTAATACTTGAGTTGAGAAGCAATATATAAAAGTACCTTGAAAATTACTTCATGTGTTCCTTATTACTTGCTATATTATGATCAACTCTTATTGACTCTATCTTTATCCGAGTGTTGTTCAAAGTGAGTTTGAGAGAAAAACTAAGTGTTAAGTGACCTTAACCAATCCTGCATTCAAGTACCTTGAAAATTATCTTTCTGTGTTCATTGTTACTTATTATATTATTTTAGAATAGACTCTTCTTCATCTGATCTAAGTGTAATATAAGTGAGTGTGAGAGAAAAACTAAGTGTTAAGTGACAAAACCGATTCTGCAATACTTATCAAACAATACATTACAAATAAATAAAACCTCAAGTAAACATATTAATATTGTCATTATTTTTTTTACCAAGTCCAAGCCCTAAAGTGTATTTAAAAGTCCACTAATCTGATGGTGAACCGGTTGTCTTACTGGTTCACTAGTCGAATCGGATTTAGAATCGCATGATGTAATTAATACTATCTAAATTAAAGATATATAAATCAACAATATATATATATATATATATATATATATATTGATATGTATTTATTGTTTTACTTAAATATAGAAAAATTAAATATAAATATTGATGCCTACAATGTTTTGATAAACATAATGTTATTAATAAAAATTAATAAAATTAAATTATATGATATCAAAAGAAAGAGTATTCATTTTATTTTCTTAATTTATTCACCCAAATCCTTACTCTCTCTAAGAATCTAAATTGTTTCTCTTTCTAAAATATTTACTTCATCTCTAGCACAAGATTCATTTCTTCCTAATATTTATCATTGTCTATAAGCTTCTATCTTCCCCCTTTGATATATGGTCAAAGGTTCTTGATCTACTACAAGGAAAGTCAACTACAAACAAAGCTAACTCTGAACACTCCTCCTTATCTGTTTTGAGGGCTATGGATTGACTAAAGAAAGATCTAGAAAAAATGTTAATACTGATCCAACTGTTTGACTAGTTCAACCACAAGTTCGCTTCAAACCGGTCAAGTTTCTCAACATAAAATGAACCACATGCAACCATATCACTGATCTTGCCGAATCTCTGTCGGACCGACCAATCCGATCTGAACATCAAAACACTGCTTTTGATCCCTAAGTGAAACCGAGTGTGTGTATGGGTTTTACTTACTTGGGTTGAAGTCGATTCGATTTGATGAGATGAGGTGAAGCAAGGTCGCGACCGATAGAGAAATTGATTTGAGCGATTTAGATGTTGATAATCCAAAATGATGAGTGGAGAAGCTTTTGAGAACAATAACTATCAATATCCCTCTATCAATTGTAAAAATATTGCCTAAAAGGCGTAGTTTGTAAAAGTAGCAGGTTCGCGATGTACGAGATAAATGAACTCAATGTATAAGTGTGTTATTTGAGCAATTGGTGATTTAAATGAGTTCAATTATTGATACGGGTGTTACTTTATTTATTTGATTATGATAATACGGTTATAGACATAATTGATTTGATGTTTATGTATGTGATGATTGTGACTACGTTACCGGTCAACAAATTTAGTCGTTGATCAAATATGTTTTGAAATTGATTAGATTTTTGAATGAGGTTGTGTTGGTTTCAACTTGAATAGTTTTAACAACCGATTATATGAAATTAAAATGGATCATGTGTTTGAAATAGGTTGTCGGATGGCAAAAAATGGTTTGATTAGATTATTTTGATTGGAAGGTGAGAGTTGGGTAGGCGTACGAGGTTGGCCAGATTTTGGCCGGACATGGTGGGAGATGACAGCGGGGGAAATGGGTTGGTTTAAAAAAATTTAAAGTTTAGATCCTGTCATTATTAGGAGTTATTATTTTATGTTTAAAGATTTGAAATCAAGTTTCAAAAGTGACATTTTAAACCCCAAAATTTACATAAACTCTAATTTGATTAATAAATCTATTTTTTAACTTATAAAAGTTTTATAAACTTTATAAAACTTGAAAACTTGTAATTTAATATATATATTCTAATTATCAACCTATGTGTACACATTTCAATGCATATGGTACAACCATTGAATTCTTTTTATTTTTTCATTTTAAACTGATCCTTGTACATCTTTTACAATTTAACCCTATAATTTTTCATAGTTTCAACTTTATTCTCCTATACTTTTCATCTTTTACAATTTTTTCATTTTAAACTCCGGTCTAAATTTTGAGATTTAACACATCGTAACTTGCACGTATGGGTCTGTTTGTTCCTGTTTAATAGCTCCTTCGCAACATTTGCGTCCTAGATTGACTTAGTTATTATTTTTAGGGTTATTTTATTTTAATAATCACAACTTTTATAAATTGGCCAAGATTAATCATAACTTAGGAAATGTTTACAAACACTCCCAGTTTAGAGCTTATTTTACTCCAACGATTCCTTACTAACTGAGAGTTAACCTTCGTTAGTTTCTTTTATAATATGGGGCCAACTTTGAGCTATTTTTTTAACTTTGTAGCCTCACAGCCTCTATCAAGTTTTGTTTTTAGGTGTCAAGCCTTTATTGTCACCTGAAATCTACCTCCAACTAGTCAAGTGGTTCAAATCAGTAGGTGCAGATTGACGTGTTTCAGGGTGCAAAAGTTTCAAATTAACTAATCTGATGGTTGATTACAACCTTTTTCTTAGTGTTTTGGCCATATAAGTAGTCAACGACATAAAAAAACTAACGGTGTTAATTCTTCGTTAGGAAGGGATTGTTGGAGAAAAATAAGCTTAAAGTGTCGGGTGCATGAGTGCTTAGGCGCATGGGTAGTCTAGGCGCATGGACACTTGGTCAAATTCAGCCTATCCCGGGCGCATGGATACTATTTAGGCACATGGGGTTTTGGGAGCATAGGGGACACTTAGGCGAATTCAACCATTGGGCACATGGGCCAATACAGGCGCATGGACAACCAACTCACACTAACAACATAATAATCAGTCCCAACATCATCAATTCATCATGTTCTAAGCTTATTTCTTACATTCTAAGCAACAAAACATGAACATAACATCATAATTCACCCAAATCATACCCCACCCACATTCACACATACACATTCATACGGATACAAAACCCACATTTACAAAAACATTCGCACATGTATTTTCAGCCCAAAATCAGTTAAAACATGTAAAAAGGGGGTTCTAGAACTCACATTGACAACTTTTAGATGAACTTCTTCAAAACCCGAATGTAATTGAGTTCCATCACCTAAAACCCACCAAATCACACGCACCCGAACACACATACAAACACATAAGCATACAACTGAGGTATAGACCGGCCAAGAACATTTAAAAACACCAAATTCTTACCTTGAATCTGAATTCTTGTTCTTCTTTCTTCAAAAACCCGAAAGCTCTACTCTTCTTCTTTCTCTCTCAATAAAATCCAAATGCAAAAGGTGAAAAGTAACATGGCATGGGTGGCCATGTTGCTTTTGTACAAAATTATGTTATATTTTGTACTTTGCACACTTTTAACCCCTCTATTTGGGTTTTTATTGCATTTTCTTCTTATACTTCATTTTATTCATCTTTGCACATCTTTAAAATATTTATGGGTCTTACATAAAGTTGGGAGTATTTGTAAACATTTTATGATTTGAGATTAATCTTGGCCAATTAATGAAAGTTAGGATTATTAAAATCTAATAACCCTTATTTTTAATGTTTTACATTTCACATGTGTGATTTAATGTTTTTATGTCTACTTTCCATTTGGTTTGATTTTTGTCTTTTTATTTCTATTTTAATACGACTTTTCGGATGTTGGTGGTCACTAGTTGTAGTGTGACATTGGTGCTACTTAACATGGTTTTACACACTGCCGCAACGCACGAGGGAATTAATACTAGTTTACGTTAATAATTAAAGCCTCATAATTTTTATTAAAACTCTATAAATATATAAAACTAGATTTTGTAAATTATAAAATCATATTAAATCGAAGAAATAACTTATTGCTTTTAAATCACCAAAATAATAAAAATAATTTAAATAATAAAAAATGATTTACATAAATGAATTAATAGGTTTGGGTGGGTCAAATGTTACATTTTTTTGATACTTTTGGAAATTTCTTCCCGAAATTTAATCACAAGAAGCCTGATGCAAAAAGGTGAGGATATTGGATATCATTTGTTCTTTACATTTCCAAGTGAATACTAGCCACGCTTGAGTTTTAATAATTCATAATTTCACGGGTTTCTTGATAAAGTGTATAGAATCATCAATTTGATTGGACTTTTGGCTAACAAGCTTTTGCATTTCAAATGATACAAGACAATAGGGAGGTTTTATCATGAATTAGTAGAAGGCACAAAATCAATACAAACTTGACTTGATGAACTTGATAAATAATAAAAAATACAATTTGAACAAGCAATGACTTAAACTCTAAAGACACAAACTTTTATTGGTATTGGTATCAATTAAGACTAAAGGTTATTAGTTATTGATTGGGAATGTAACATTCATTACATCATTACTGTTTTGAGCTTGATGGGCATTGATGTTAAAAGCACCCCCTTGAGCCGCATGAATAGTGTTAACAAGTTAAGGGCATTGGTTGCGGAAATGGTTTGCATCATCGCATTGATAGCATGCATGATCTTGCATAATTACAAGAGGATGTTGAGTGATGGTGGCATTGACTAGAGCCTTAGCAACATTCCTGTATGTGTTAAAAGTATGGCTAAAATGGCCATAATTGGTGCATTGATGGCACTGTGCATGAGCAGGATGGTGATACTTGCATTTTTTGCACTGTGGAAAAGGTCAACTATATGGTTTCTTTGTTGGGGCTTGATCATTGGAAGCCGATTGATAGGTCCGTGTGACTTGGTTAACCTGGACAGTAGGGTTAACCATAGAAAAGTTTTGGGACTTATCCTTTTTCTTCTTCTTCTTAGAAGGTTCAGGCTCATCTTCCTTGGTTGTTTCAATGGAAGGCTTCTAAGTTTCCTTCTTACTTCCCTTCCTTGTTTATGTTCTAGTTTTGACATGATTGTCGATTAACTAGCAACTAATCTGATAGCTTATTTCAAGGTTGTAGTATTTCTACCTCAAATGGTATCTTGAATCTGTATAGGAAGAACACTAATGTATTTCTCAATGGACCGAGACAGAGGGGTAGCTAGATGAGGAACAAACAGACTCAATTCATGTAATATGTTGGTATAGGCTAGTTTTCTCCACTTTCCTTGGACAAATGCCATAATTCAGCTTCTAGTTTCTTGATTTTATTTCTCATACATAATTCTCAAGTCATGAGTTCTTTTACTTCATTCCAAGTCAATGCAATAGTGGTATCAGTTCCACGAGTTTGTTTCTCCCCATTCACTAAGTGAATGCTCTCTTTTGAAGAACACTAATAGCATAACGAACCTTGAGATTCTTGGGACACTCACTATTAAGGAAAGTGTTCTCGATACTCTCGAACCACTTTAATTTACCAGTGGCTCCTTTGGTCCTGTTAAACTTGGTAGATGGAACCATATCCAATCAATGGGGCTTCTTTGTTCAATCTCTTGAGGTCGAAGAAAGGATTGTAAAAATTTAAGTGCTTGTAAGTAAAAGCTTGTGGAGGATTAGGTACAACTAGGTTTTCAACAGTGTTAGTGCCTTGATTCAGATGGGTAAGGAACATCTTAGAATATGGATTGAGAATCGTGTGTGCATTGATTGAAATCAAAGATAAAAGAATAATCATATAAAGTATATAATCATATAATCGTGTTTAAACATACAAGGCACATAAGTCCTATCTAAGCATTTACAATACATGAGAGGGCTCATATGTAAGATACTTAGTTATAGTCTAGGTCATTCCATTTCTAAGAACCTAATTCTCTATAACCATGGCTCTAATACTAGTCTATCACACTTTAACTGATGCAAGAATCATAAAGGCGAATGAATGTAAATCGATTGTTCATAGTACATGGAATTAAATAAGTTGAAATAACTTATATTAAATATCATTTTCATTAAATAATAATAATCAAACAATACATTAAAATAAAATAAAAACTCAAGTAAACATAATAATATTATCTTTAATTTTTTACTAAGTCCAAACCCTAAATGTGTATTTAGAAGTCCACTAGTCTGCATCCTGAAATCATGTGAAAAAGTAACAAATCAGCTAACAAATTAGTCAGATAGTAAACACAAGTTTGAATACACATATAGATTACTTAAAATTGATTGAAAACAATTCAATTTATATGGTAATGTCAAAAATTATAATATAATAGTGTAACATAGAAGACAAACTAACACAATTTATCACACCCTCAAAATCCACATACGGTGTTTTACCGCGAGACGGGTGAACAAACCAGGATCATAGTCACTAGTTACTTAGAACGTCACTATATGCCACAATTAAAATAAATTCAACCAAAATTTCAAACTTTAAAACTATGCAAAAGCATTTTGTAAATGAGACAAACCCAAAGTATATAATTGCAATTTGGCAAAACACGTGCCAACCTAATATTTAAACTCATAACTAAAAGTCAAGTGTTATGACTTAAAATGAGGTCTTAGAATGCATGCAGGACTTGTGACGTGCTCCTACTGGCAACTTGAATTAACGACCTGAGAATAGCATACTAAAAATGTCAACATAATGGTTGGTGAGTTCAAGAGTTTGTGTTTAACATAAACAATAACATTTATATAACATATGAAGTGCATTGAAATAGATAGCTAGTCTATATTCACAAGTAATAACCATAATGATTTCGCGTTTGAAGCTGTTTGTGTTGCGTTTGTTGCCTCCCGTCATGACTTACCAGGTCCTGACGATGTTTGTGTTTAGGAAAACATTGCACCCGCTTAATCTCGAGTCGCACAGGTGGGGTTTGTCAAACCTAGTAGTACTACCCAAGATTTCCCACTAGTTACTATTATTAACGATCCAAAAGTGTGAGGACTTTCAAGGTATAATGCATTATACTAAACTATACACAACTTATAATAATAAAACATTTGTAATAAATATGCTATCTCCCTCAAGAGTGTAAAAAGTGTGGGGCATGAACTCACTTGATGTGCAAAGACAATGATAAAAGAGAACTGATGATAGATGGAAATACAACCTTTCAAAGGTTACCTAGAACACACAAGTACATAAGTACTTGTACATAGAAAGCTTAACAACCCTAAGTGCTCAATAAATTAGCCTTTGTAGCATTTTAGTTAAATAATTTAACTACAAGTTTCAAGTATTATTTGTTAATAATCATAATCATAAACATTTACAATAAATCACACAACACATGAAATATATATAACATGTTGTCACGTTATCATGTAAAATTTACATATATTGTTTAAAATCTATAAACCACATAACCATGAAATAATAATCAACATTTTGAATTAGATTATTATTGTTTATCATAGATCATTGTTATTAAGTCGCCAACGTTCAACGACAATTAGTGTGTGCTCACGACACGTGTATGCAAGACTTAATGGAACTAACGGAGTTTGGTAACGGAAAATTATCGGATGTCACACAATCAAACCTAACGACTGAATTGACTCAGTCCGTAGAGGAAACCTTATAGAATGTATGATCATGGTTTCGATCACCACATGAATAAACAAATGTAGTTGGTTTGTCAAATCAATAGATCTATCATTGTTATCGTGGTTGCATGAATTAATAATTGTGTTATCATCTAGTTTATCTAACAATGTACACATAATTGCAAGTAATAACACATCATGTCTTGAAATGAATTTTTAAATATAATAATAATGAATAACAATTGATTGTAAAAGTGTAACAAGATATTCCCAAATAAGCATATAAAAATAAGCAATGTAAACTCACTTTGATATGTGAATGCTAAAATGCTACATTATACACCAATGATTTCCTTCTAGTTTTAACCTAAGGATGGTGTCCTAGATTAGAATAATAATATGATCATAGACAAAATATGAATTATAGTTTCAATTGGAATTTGGGTTTAACAAAATAGTTTAAATAAACTAATGTATTTAATATATCTTGATTAAATAATTAGAATATATTTATTAAATAACTAAGATAGAAAATTATAATAAATCATTAGTGAAATTGAATAATTAAATATTACTTAAATATTTAGTTTATAATAATTGATTAAATAAAGGTTGAGTATTAAGGTAGGAAAAAAATAATTAATTTAATAATTAATTATAAAATAACTTCATCAAAATAATTAATTGAATAACTAACTATTTTAAAATTTTGCATAATATAAATTTGAAATGATTTGGAATCATTTAAGTTTGATTAAAAATAATTTTTATAAAATTTAAAACTTATAAATGAATTAGTAATGTATTTATAACATTTATATCCTTTAAAAGATAATAAATTATAAAATTATAACTTTTAGAATTTCTAAAAATTAATTAATGACGTCTGAAATAGACGTAGTTAATAAAATAAAGTTTATATTAATTTAATAATATATTAATAAGTTTTTTGAAAATAAAAAATACAAAAAATTATTTAAAAAGAATATAAGGGAGGCCTTATTCGAACTCGGATTTCCTATAGAACTGAGGAGAATGTAAACCAGTGGGCTAGCGACCTAATTTTGTGTTTTAAGTCTAATAAGAAATTATAAAAAAAAAAATTTTAATAACACCCTAAATTTGATGAACCTTATTTAGATTTGGATTCCAATCAATCATTAATTCATGATTGTTAATGGATCGGTTTTGAATATAGGCTTGAATACGTATATATTGCTTAAATTGATTGAAAACAAATTCAATTCATATGGAAATATCAAGACTTATATTGAAATAGTATAACAAAAAAGACAAACCAAAGACAATCAAACCTAGTGATTGAATTGACTCGATTCGTAGATGAAGCCTTATAATTAACTGAATGAATCTAGTTCTAATCGCCATTCGACTGATCATATAGGGTGGGTTTGTCAAATTATTATATCTTTTATTGTTGTTGTGGTTGTATAATTTAATAATTATGTTAACATCTAGTTAATCTAAATATAAACATATAATTGCAAGTAATAACATAGCATGTTTTTAATTTAATTTTAAAATAGACTTATAATTGTTGGATCGGGTTATGGACTAAAAAGTTTTTTCAATGGATTGGCAAATGACAAATGTAAAATCTAAGTCAACTGTATTACTAACAAATAGATATATTCTGAGTAAAAGTAAAGACACGTGATTTTCTTTCAAAGTATTTACTTGATTAATCTTTTCTCATTACACATAGTAAATATCAACTATCTAACAAGTGAGCTCACAAACTAACCTTAAAACTATACAAGTGAGAGGTAATTATACTAAAAAAACTAAACACTAATAATAAATCCCTTTACATCTATTCCTGGTTTAGGATACCATATTGTTGGGGTTCAACAATTGAATAAACTGAAGCTTACCAAATCATTATTACAGCCAACTGAAGATCTCATTGTACGAGTTCAGAGACCAAGTTGATTAAAACAAAACAAGACAATTCAACATGACAAAGTCAACATCAAGACAATTAGAAAGTCAAAATTAGGTCATGTTGTAATATTAGTATAAATAGACCCACTAGTGCATTTATGCAAGTGTGGATTTTTGTGTGTGTTTCTCATGGTGTAAATCACCATCCAAGGAGAAATCCTCTCCTTTGGGTGGGTTTGATTTCACCAGCCATCTATGATTCTCATTGTAACTTG
>BJCM01091181.1:0-12768 GCA_018326385.1 Flaveria bidentis | reverse complement strand
CCAAAGGACGGGTAGGAACTCAACTTGGCGTTTATTATAGATTCACTATCATTCTATTTTGTAACCTGAACATGCCATTTGTGTCCCGTAACTATTATTTTATTATTATAATTACTTTCTAATATATTTTATTTACGTTTCTTTATAAATTTTAATCAAAACTAAATTATAATAAATAATATACAAGTCATCAAAAAACAAACGTAAAATTCGTTAAGTTTTTTCAAGACTTCAATGTCTTTATAATTTTATTCCCTTGATGCGTTATAAAGTTCTTGATTTATTGTTACAACTTGCTTATTTTAACCAATGTTTCAATGTGTTTGCATGGTGAATATTAAGCTGCAAGGCGTAGAAATTAATAGTCTTACAAATTTTAGCACCTTGACGCACTTTGTTAACTAGTTATCGTACAGTTTATATGAAATTACAAACTACGATTCTTTGACGTCAATGGTTATTTTTTGGCCCTTTGCATAATGATGTTCACATAAGAAATAGTAAACTTTAGCATCTAACAAGCGTGCCCTCGTGTAGGTCGATTTATGAAGGACCAAGGCGTCGGTGGTGTTGCATGTGTCGTACGCTGCCTTTGATTCTACATGTTCGAGGGTATGGTTTCCCACTTCATATAGAAAATACAAATTATCACCTTTGATGAAATTCTTTCCATTTTTCCATTCTTCATAATAATTGGGCTTTGGAGGCACAATCCACCCCTTAGCACCACCAACTACATATGTGGTAAAAGCCATTGTTGTAAGAGAATACATGTATGCTACCGTGATGATCATTATGACCAAAAGGTTTAACTTCTTATACTCCATATTTGATGCTATAAATTCTTGAGTCATAGGGTTTGATTTGTATTTGTAGAGGGCAATATCAACCTAATTTTGGAAAAGTAACAATATTACTTTCTAATGTGATGGAATCTCACACTAAACTTCATATATTTTGAACACTTTTGATTGTTATACTTTAATTTTATGTATTGATCATATTTTATTAGATTTACATGTTGATAAAACATGCCCCACCCTAAGTTTGGGTCGTCCGGCTGGTACACTGATCGAGATCATTTTAATTTTATTCGAGAAATCATTTTCAAATATATATTTGGCAGCATAATTTCATTTAATAACATAGAAATTATGTTAAATCTCAAAACTGAATTATTTATTGGATTATAATATTGTTTTATAAAATCGTGTCTATATTTATAAGACACAAGATTTTCTTTCTAGGGATGCGCCCATCTCAGCTCTAATATTGTGATATTCTTCAATTGACATTGATATATCTATTGAGTTGATACTGAAGCACAATTTAGTGTCATTCTTAGTTTACTCATTCTTTATCTATAAAAGGTTTAAAACTTTAATATCAATAATAATGCTGGGAAATAACATTTATCAAACCCAAATTATTTTTATAAGCATAAGAATATAAATTTAAGATTAAGAATGTTAGGTCCATAGGATGAAATACATATCAAGATCTTTTGTTTTGCTATAGTAATAGTTTGTTATTGGGTCGCTAGTGGGATCGTCAATGCCTAGGGAGTCATAATCTTTTGGGCACCAGACGATTACTAGCCATGTTCAGGTATATTACCCACTTTAGGATTCTACCTGTCTTATGTGTATTTCAGACCGGCCATATCTACAATCTTAGTTTGATGATTGTTTTGCATTTCACTAGCATGCGTTAATAAATTAACTATAACTCATGCTGATTTTTGAGATTATGATAAATCTCAAAGATTCACAAGTTACATTTTTAAAAAACAAAAAGTGGAGTCCCCTCGCCTACCTGTATCGACTTTTTACCTTACGAAAAGCATTTCTTGTTCTTAGGTTAGCTTTAAATGGCTAAAGCAGCTATTTATTTATGATATAAACGTCTTCTAGAAACTTCAGGTAGCTTCGAATCTTCGACATTCGAGTGTTGGGTCGATAGTCGATGATGAGGCTGACACACAAACCGAGGTTAACTATGTGAGATTTGATGATTGAAATGTGTGAGAAATAAGCTGAAAACTCACCCTTTTATAGGTGAGGTCGGCTAGTGGATGCAGCACGCATCCTCTGGGCGAAGCATTATGCATCGTGTGTCACCTCTGCATGTGTGACACATGTCGCGCATGCATTGTCTTGAGCCCCTATTGCCGATGTAGCCCGTATTAAAAGCCGATCTCGTCTACAATGGTGTCCACGTGTCCATCACTTGCCCATTAGTCAGCATCCACATGTCGTCTTTGCATGTTCCTTAGCCAAGTCGATACCCCCACATCCATTCTCTGATATGGGCCGCATCAGCCCTAATTTCCCAAATTTTGATTTTTTCTTGATTTTTCTCTACTAAACTATTTCTTTAAGATAAAAAAAATGACTTGACTTAACAACTCAACCCCAACTAAAGGTTGTCGCCCTTGAATCCTCGCTCTCCAATGGAGGCTTTGAGTCTAGATTTCAGAAGTGTTACAAAACACTATGTAAAACTATTGGTGTGAGTTCGAGTCTCAAAAGTGGGCAATATGTGGGTGTGTTTTCATTGTAGGCATTTTGGTTAGTGACATGGGAGTGATGGTTTAAGCTTATGATCTATAAGGTCTTAGGTTCAAGTCGGACTCAATTCCCAGTTTTCTCGTAAATGGTGTTTTGGGGTCAGTTAGGTCTAGAGCTTTAAAATCTATATGGACAGTTGACATTACATTTCAAGAAGGCTCGATCGAGTATCAGGGGTAGTTCCAAACGTCGTTAAACAAAAGGTGGGTGTATGTCCGCCATTCATTACCGTTACCGTTACCATTACCGTACTGTTACTGTTACTGTTATATATGATAAGATATTGTCGTTATATAATTACAAATTACAACTCTTTGACATCAAAGTTTACTTTATGACACTTTGCACAATAAAGCGTACAAACGAAATAGTAAACTTTAGCATCCTCTAAGATGGTGAACGTATATGCACTGAGCAAGGTGACAGGAGATGGTGTTGCATGTGTCGTAAGCCACCATTTCATATAATATAATAGCCTCGTTTTTTTTTCTTTCAAAGAAAAAGGAGAAAGTATCGTTTTTATGAATTTTTGTTCTTTCATCTATTCTTCATAATAATTGGGTTTTTGGGGGCAAATTGCATATATGCTACAACTCAACGTCAAAGATTTCATGTTTGATAATATAATTCTTTGAGCAAAAGGTTGTACTGTTTGATTTGTGGTTATAAAATGTGACAAGAAAGAAGTTTTGGTCTTCAAACTAGAACCCACACCTAAATCTTAGGAATTTGATGGAACCTCATACTAAACTTCATATATTTTTAACTCGTTTGATTATTATCCTTTTAATTTATACCTTAATCTTATATTATTAAATTACATGTTTATAAAGTAATCTAACATATTTTTAAATTAATTTATTAAAATATGTTTCTCTTTGCAATTTATCTTTTTAAGTATATTTATCTAAATCATTATATTGTTTAAATCACATCATCCAGTTTGAACAACATAAAAATATCATAACCATAATCATCCTCAAAATCCTAATTCCTCAATTCTACTATGCATTTGCCCCTAAGGTCTTTCTTCGGTAAATTGAAGATGGTGTATTACAACATTAGGGGTGCAAACGAACTGAGCTGAGTCCTATTTCAACTAAGCTCGTGTTTGGCTCGTATAACTTAAGTGAGCTTGGCTCGGAGTTGACTTGCTTTTATAGAAAATAACAAAAAGAAATTAATAACAAATTTGGTCCCAAAATCAGTAACAACCTTTATATGCAAACAAATAGCGGCGTTAAACATTTTTATAGGGTGAGCAGGGGTAAAAGTAATTTTTTTCAAAGGAGCAAGTTTAATGTATAGAAAAAAATGTAGTAAAAAATTAAACTACAGGCAAAAATCAATGCTACTAATGAAAAAGTATCATAAGGTGTTTGGGGATCACGCACTTTTATCCAGAATTGTGTCATTCTTTAACTTATAAATATGAGAAATATAGTTTTTAACATGTAACAAATGTTTAATTAAGTTTTCCATGCGTACAAAGTACATGTATGTATAAATTTACTTGAAGGATTTTGATCGACTTCGTAAAACGGGATTTTTTTATAATTTTATACATCAAATGCAAAATTGAGCTTACAATTTTGCAACCACTATTAAATATATTATATGTGGTGTAATTGTCATTATCACTATTAAATTACCCATTTAAAAACAAAAAGAAATATATTTCTAAGCTAGAACTCGATTTATTATACATGTCGAATAAAAAAACTTGTTTTTATATAAAATTCAATTTTTTTAAAGATTGGGTTTAAAATATTTTTTAAATATAAAAAAGTTTGATGTTTTAAAAAAATCATAGTTTTGCTCAAATGTGCATCTTTTACAAATCCGGAATTATGATAAAATTACAATCAACCAAAAATTCTAAAATCCGGAGTTATAATAAGAAAATATTTAAAAATAATATGTTTAAAACGGCTTGTTTTGAAAGAAAATATTTATTTATTTTGTAAAAAGTTTAAAAGAAGTTTAAAAAATAATATCATTGTATTGTTATTACTATCTTTTACTTATACGTAACTTCAGTCAAATTTCATCTCAAAATATCATTTTAAATTAATGAATTTTTTTATTAAATATTTAATATTTTATTTATTTAATAAATGTATTATATGGGATATTTATAATGACTTGTAAAAATAGAGAGATAAATACGAAAATAAAAAATTTATACACATTCTAATTTTTTCCCACCATAAATAGAAAGTCATGTGGCATTATAAAAGTTCTTTTTTATTACATAATATAGATAAAGATAAGTGTAGGGGTGTTTAAAAAGTCTAAAATCCAGTTCACTGTGTTAAATACGTCAGTTCATTATGTCTTATACGTACGTTTATTATGTCAAATATCAGTTCATTATGTCATATATTTTCCATCATTTGTTATGTGTATTATTCATTGTGTTTTACGTTTTAGATCATTTTGTGTTATTTTTGTCAATGTTTTTATAGATTATAAACTTGTTATCTATCATTATGTTTAATGATTAGAAGATACAATAATATATTTTCACCAATCTATTTCAAAACTTATAATGAAGAAGATAACACAATGTGTTATTTTTGTTATTGTTTTTTAATAGATTATATAAATTTATTTATATTCATTGTGTTTTACCGTTGGAAATACACAATAATGTTATTTCAGCAATGTATTTTTCAACACTCATAATATACAAGATAACACCATAATAATCAAAAGACGCAATGGGGCATTGTGTTATTTTGTCTTTGTTTTTAATGTATTAGATTAATGGATAGGGTTATCTTGAGAACCACATTTTTGTGACAATTCTAATAACCAATATGAACCATATTTTTTAGTCGCATGCAAGTCACATGTCACTTTCACTTTTTTTTAAATGTTCATAACTTTTTTTCATGGCATTATTTTTTCAAAAAAATTTCACCACTAATTTCAATATTTTTTTTATATTTCCAACGCCTACCATATTGATATACTTTTTTAAAAAATCGTCTACCCGTTATTTACACATGTGTAAAATAGTAATTACATATGTGTAAATCCTTTTTTACACGTGTAATTCCAAGTATTACATATGTGTAAAATGACATTCGTAGAAAATGAGATTTTTTTATTTTATAATTTTTTTATTTTTTTAATGATAGAGGGAAACAATTCTGTGTTTTTACTTTTTTATTTTTTTATTATGTTTACGTTAATTATTATTTTGCAATTGAAAACTCATGGTTCACATTGGTTCCTAGTGTTCTCCCAAAAAAAGTGAGTTCGCATTTGATCCATCCCCTTAGATTAATTAGTTGTTAATTTAGTATTGTAATTTACATATTAGAGATATAAAACAATGTTATCCCATCATTATATTTGTTAGAATTCATCATTTTAGAAAAAAATACAATAGTATTCAAAGTAACACAATAACTAACAAAAAGACACAGTGAATAGCAATATATACACAATGACGAGATATGAGCTTAAAAATGTTAATTTTTTATATTTTTTTATATAACAATATTGTACATGTTTTAAAGATAAAACACTCATTTTTATGGCATAATTTTTATAAAATAATAATGTTATATAAAAGTTATAAATGTTTTAAAAAATGAATGAACTCACAAAAGGGAACAAAAATGGTTATTCTGAAAATACTCATCTAACAAACTTTTTCGTATAATTTGATGTCAACCATTGATTAAGAAGGTGGATGCTTAAGATTACATCTTAGACTTTTTAGTTTTAGAAGACTATCTATGTGAACATTTCTCTAATCAATTGTTATAAATTAGAGGTTCTAATATTTGGATTTTATACAATTACCTATTATCTTTCAATTTTGAATTTATGTTTAAGATAAATTTGTGCTTTTTGGTTTTATATCTTTTATAGTAATTTTTAAGCTTATAAAATGTAAAGAATAAAAAAAAAGTTGCCCAAAAAAGTAGGAACAACAAAATAGGAAAATTTGTTATTTGGTTTATTTGGATTACTTGGATAAATTCAGATCATTCGGATTTATCCGATTCCGATTCAAATTAAATTAGGATAGATATATCCTTATTCGAATCAAATTGGATTTCAGATAGGATTATGAAATTTTCAAATTTGAATTATTCGTTATCTGATTCGATAAATATCCCTAAATAAATAAGTGTACATCATCTAAGAAGTACAAGAAAAACTAGAATAATTACTTAATGTCATAAAACTATTGAGATTTTGATTTTTGGATAAATTAAAGCCTTTCGGTTGGTATTCAACCATTCACGATTCAATTGTATGTTCAAAATATTTCTATTTAATATTTAAAAAATACAGGACATATATATTGTTATATGATATATTTTCGTTATATATATACTAGCTATGATTCTTTGACGTCGAGTATGACTTTATGGCCTTTTGCACAATGAAGTGTGCAAATGACATATCTAATACCAGGGTCCTGAAGTCTGTAAAGAAGGCCACCCCATTTACTGACATTCTCAACGCCTGTGGTATTGCATGTGTCGTAATCTTTGAATAGAAAATGGAAATGATCCCCTTTAATGAACTTCTTTCCTTTCGTCCATTCTTCATAATGATTGGGTTTTGGAGGCATAGTCCACCCGCGAGCACCACCAACTACATAGCTAGTAAAAGCCGTTACGGTGGAAAAATGCATAATATGTCATCGCGACTGTAGTGACCATCACAATATTCAACTTCAAAGATGCCATATTTGATTCTTGAGTGAGGAGTTGTAGGGTTTGATTTGCATTTCTAGAGTTTAATATATAAGAGTGAAGTTTTAGTTTTCAAACTTGAATTCACACCTAATTCTTAGAAATCCTACAATAAGAGTTCTATACTCTTTTTTTGGTAAAAGTAACAATATACTATCTAAATTGATGGAATCTCATACCAAACGTTATATATATTTTTTAAACTCTCTTTATTAAGTAACCTTTTATTGTATACTATTCAACATAAAAAGTAAACTAACTTACAAAAATACTTTTAAAACAATCTCATTAAGACATTAACAGTACTACATATTAGGTTAAATTTTAGGTGAAGGAGATTGAGAGACCTTTTGGTAAATCATTGTCTCACATAGAAAAGTGATGACTTCTTTAACCATTTATTTCATGATCAATGGAAGAGAGGGGACTCTAAAGGGTTTTTATGCTTTTTATCATAACAGTGTGACTTGGTTCAAACCGGCGTGTATGCTCGTGGGTTGGTTTGGATAAAGAAGTCGTGATTGCTTGGTTTAAGTCGGTTCAATGCAAGGTTTGCAAAGTGAAAACAGTTTAAATGATGGCTCTCAAAGGGTTCAAGTTGAAATGGTTGCATCACTAGTTGAGATTGATCCTTTAGAAATGGTTAGTAAACTAAGGGTTGTTTGATAAAACTGACTCAGTAAGATCTGACTGAGTCAAAAACTGACCTAGTTAGAAGTTTCGACTGAGTCTACATCCAACTGAAACTTGGTTGTTTGATTCAGTATTCGACTAGCTCTGTTAAATGATAAAAATAATCGTATTACCCTTGTATTTTAACTGGTGTCATGTAATAACTTCTTTTATTACTTATTTTAACACAAAAAAAAATCAAAAAACAAAATCCACTACCATCACCATCTCAATGTCTCTCACCCACTACCATCACCATTAAAAACCAAAACCTCTCTCACCCACTGCCAGTCAGCCGGGTCAGCCGAAATCAAACACACCCTAAAACTAAAACACATGATACATTATAATTAGTTAGAAGAGGATCCAAAAGCACAAGTATTGTTACAAACTTAACAGAACTCTTATGACTTCATGTTTGGTGTCCGTAACAACAACTAGTTAGAAGAGGATCCATAACTGCAGCCTCAAAGATCACCTTCCAATGGCAGTAACTTGTATAAAAAGAAAGGTCTTGAATTGGGCATAGCAGGTATCACACCTTGTTTAAAGAGGGCTTCCACTTGCGGAAGGAACCTCAGTCATGCTCTCTCACAAGTCCACAACAATGTTTCTATTGACTCTTGCTTCCTCTCGACAACATCCTTCTCTCCCCCTCTTTCTAACTCTATTCTATATTATAAATGTATATCATACAAACAATATTTTAATCATGATACAGGATTAACTTGATTATCGAAGGGTGTCACCTTCTACCGGGTTCTCTGTAGATGAGGACTCGGAAAAGGCTTAGGAATTGGGATACTAGACACGGTCCAACCGACACACCAGAGTAGCAGCAGGTGTATAGTATGTTTTGGGTGTATAAAGGGACGGAGAGAAACACTATTAGAAGAGAACAAAGCATGAGAGTCTAACACGAGCCTAGGTTGTCCAAACGTTTTTGTTCATTGTGATCTCAAGAAAAGCAAAAGCAACCTCTTGGTTTCATCGACTCAAAACGACCAAATTCAAACTATGTGTATGTATCTTCCATTTTTCTTTCTTCATTTTGTTTTTTAGGAAACAATAAGTTACAGCCAGAATGTTTAACTGCCCAGTTTTTAAAATAATTATCACCACATTTACAAATCAAGACATGATGATAAGCTCTAAAAAAGATGGACACATAACTCGGTTTTCTTGCATCAACTTTAGACATATTTGTTAGACTTGCACATCGTTGAGGACATGATTGGTGATAAGAATTCTTACAGACTATGGATAAAAGTTAGGATTTTAGGGAGCGTATAGATTTTGTTATTTTTGGGGCTTTGTGTCCTGGGTTGTGCTGCACTTATGTTGCCTTCAATTGTAAGTGTCAGTGTTGATTACTTTCTAAATTTGTTTCTAGTCTTAGATGTCAAGATGTGCCTTTAGTTAGGTGTGTCTTTAATCTTAGATGTTTCTTTAATTTAGGTGTCTTTAGTCTTAAGTGTGCCTCTTAGTCTTTAGTTTTAGGGACTTCAATGCCTTTCTACTATACATTATGGTCTGATACTTGTTTTTAATTATATGTTTATGTACTTTACTTGAAACAAAAAATTGAGTTGAGATCTCTCTAAGAGCAGTCTCTTTATACAATAGGATATAAGTGTAAAGTTTACAGTCGTGATCATCTCATCTCCCCTTACTATTGAGTGGATTTTTTGGGTATGTTTGTTTTTTTTCGCTCCCATGAGTCGTATCACATTAGTCAAACACCACAAAACTAACTGAAGCACATCAAATAGCATCGAAAAGATCAGAAAATTACTTGTACAAAACGCACAGTTTGGTAATTACCTTGTTTTTGCTACAAAAAAAATAATAATAATAAATAAAAACTATTAAATCAAACATGTAGCACGAAAGTGAAATAACTTCTGGAACCACGTCATGGTGCATACATAGAACCAAATCATTAACATTATGGAAGAGTATCATATTATTAAATCTTTCTTCTTAGCATAAGCATGCATAAGTATACGTATGCTGCTAGATGCCTAAAACTAACAAAATCCATTCATTTTTTCAAGAGTTCCTACAAGAAAATGAGATATAGGATTCAGGAATACCTCAAATGCAGGAAAAGATCCCAAAAGTTTTCACCTTTTTCTCTTTTCTGAATTTGATGTTTACTCCATCACAACTTTGGCGCCAACATTTTTCATTTTCTCGATTATTTGTTCGGCTTCTTCTTTAGTTACTCCTTTCTTGAACACCACAGGTGCTTTTTCAACTAAATCTTTTGCTTCTTTAAGCCCAAGATCAGTAAAACTTCTCACTTCTTTAATAATCTTGATCTTTGAAGCTGCTTCAAATGAGTCAAGTTTCACATCAAAGACGGACTTTTCAGGCTTAGACTCTTCTTTTGCTGCAGTTTGACCTTTTGCCGCCACACCTGCTACCCCAGCAGCTCCTGGTCTCATCACTGCCACAATTGGCGGCTCTTTCATACCCATCTTTTTCATCATTATTGAGGAAAGTTCAGCAACTTCAACTAATGTGAGTGATGACATTTCATCCACAAGCCTCCATACACGCTCTGTTGGTGGGCTGCGGTGTTCAGTTGGGTCAAATGTTGCAGGGTCATAATCTGTTGGGAGCCTCCTTTGGTCGATCTCTACTTCTTCTTCGTCCACTTGTTTTGCAGGTTGACTAAACTTTCTAGTCAAACCAGTTGACTTTATAGAGTTGAGTGCAATAATAGGAGAACGCATAGATTTTGAACAGAACCCATGGGGTAAATGATTTCTAAGCCTTAAAAACAAACTCATTTTTTATATTTATGATCACCCTTTAGTTCTCAACTTGGCCTAATTATAACCCATTTGCTAGCTCTTGTGGAAGAAACTCTATTTCTGCAATAATAAAAATAAAATTAGGGGTCGGATGATGCTATAGAACTTCAGAATTGCAATCAAATGAGTAGGCTAACATCCCAATTCAGATATCATGAATTACATACATATATATGAACAAACAGATATGACTTGCACTGTAGCAGCTGAAAATATACAATGACAACAATCATGGTTCAAATATTACTTGCTGTCCCTTAAGAACTGACAATTTCTTCACAACAGTAGTAACAAAATGTTGCAACCAAACTCTTGATATTCAAGAAGAGAAAGAAAGGTTATCTGGATAAACTGTTGAATGAATGATTGTTATTTGTTTTGTACCCAATAACCAGTCTTAGTGACTAGGAAACTACCATTTTAGCCCCCACTATACGGAGCAAGTGTCAAATGCATAATAGCTATTTAGTTGGTGCAATAATTATCAATTTAAATGCAAGAATTATTCAGATAAAAATATTGTATGTATAAATACGATACAAAACTAGATATAATAATAGTATCAAATCAAGGGTACTAACAATCGAAATTTAATCAAAGTTGTGACCCAAACAAGAACTATAAGATCTGGGTTGCAGTGAATTAAACAAAAAATCAGGTCAAACCTGTTGCATGGATGGAAATATTTGAAAGTTCCAGGGGATGTGTGGCACAGAAGTTTAAAAGATTTAGCTTTTGTTTTCTAAATAATAAGCTCTCACTGGAAAAAAAAAACTTTCACATGACATAGCTTATGCTTTGATTTTGGAAAAATATGCTTGAAAGAAATGCTACTTTGAGTAGCTTTAAGAAAAAATAGAACTTCTGATAAAGCAAAATCATCAGTTTTCACTTAATTTTTTTGTTCTTTGAATGGCAGGTTAGCGGTTAGTAGTTAGTAACACCAAGTTAGTAATTATTCGCCAATGCCAGGGCTAGAACCCAGGACCTCCAAGAGAGGCAAAGCCTCCCACCTCCTCTTGGACCATTAGACCAAGAGATCATTGGCATCAATTTACACTTAATTAATCATGTTTTACCATCTGGGGTTTTAATATATGTGTGTGTCCTTTTATTTCATTTAAAACTTCTCAGCTACAACTACACCTATTTCTGCCAAACACTTGTATTAAACAGACAGTTGCTACTCACAGCTCCAACCAGCAGCTACCAACAAAATTCGCCAAACATACCTGTTAGATTGTAATTCTTTGTATTAGTTTGTGTTTGTATGTTTAGTGATGGATATGTTAAGTCTTGAAAGTAGAGGGACTTAATGTGTAAATGGTTAGTTCTAACTAACACTATAAGTAGGTGATTAGTGTGTATTAGTGAACTAATTTTTTTTTTAATTCACTTAAGGAAATATTCAGTAAACGTTGTTAGTTACTTTCTGTTACTATCATTTGGTATCAGAGCACTAAAGGCTCTCGATCCAAAACACCGGCCTCCCTCTCGATCGATCTTGATATCCCGCTCGGTTACAATCGCCGAGCGACTTTGAATCCCATTGGAATACAATTCGTGGAATTCTCGATTACAATCATCTGTGATTGTAATTGATTCGGCCGGATTGATTCATTTGTGAAATTGACCCCGATTCAAGATCCTGCAGAAAACTCGATGGCAGATTGCGGTGCACAGGTGGTGCTGAAAGATACGAGCGACTCCATTTCGTTCAAGATTCCGATCCTAACTCCGACGAATTACACTTCCTGGTCAATTAAGATGGAAGCGTTTATGGATGCCCAGGGAATCTGGGATGCCATAGAACCCCCTGGTACAGCCGCAGTTGATGTGAAACTGGGCAAGAAGGCGAGGGCCTTCATCTTCCAGTCTTTGCCAGAAGATGTCTTGATGCAAGTGGCTGCATTCAAGAGTGCGAAAGATGTCTGGGATGCCTTGAAGAAAAGGTATGTAGGGGAGGAAAGAGTGAAGCAG
>BJCM01091176.1:0-14847 GCA_018326385.1 Flaveria bidentis | reverse complement strand
ACCTCTACCACCTCACACACCACTACCACACCCACTCCACCACCACCTTCATCTATACCACCCCTAATCCTCACTCATCCACCACCACCTTCATCTATAGCACCCCCAATCTTCACACATCCACCACCACCTTCATCTATACCACCCCCAATCTTCACTACTACCACCACCACCACCACTAGCCACCCAACAAGACTATCATCTTTCCATTCATTTCCATCTGGATCACCTCTACCTCCCAGTAGGGTAGAGGAACAGCTCTCAGCACTGAACCGTATGGTGTTGAGGCTGTTTGCAGCCGATGACGAGAAGACTGCCCAGATTCATCAGCTAGTAGAGCTTACTGCTGCACAATCTCAGTAGCTATCTCAGCAGGCTTAGGTAATTGAGGATAGAGGATTTGGAGGCTTAGGTAATTGAGGACAGAGCTCAGAGATGTCCCAACTCCAGGAGCAACATGTCCACTCAGCCAAAAGGATAGAGGATTTGGAGGCTACCAACAAGACCATCATGTTGAGGCTCAAAGGATCAAAGGAGGAGCCACTAAACATCAGAGAGGGAGATGGAGATGATGGTGAATATGATGAAAGTGATGATGATGAAGATGATGGTGATGATCAAGGGGATGATACTGATGCTGGTCATAATGCTGATGATGATGTTGATGATGAGGATGAGGATGATACATTTGTTGCGGGTGCCACGTCTACAAGCGAAAGGAGGACCAAGAGAGCTCAAGACCATGGTGCCTCTACATCAGCCCCGTCAGCAGAGGAGCACATGATACAAGACAAGAGTAATGCTTAGTTGTTTATGTTATTTAAAATCATGTGTAACTGATTATTGTATCAAACTTATTGATATAATATTTATTGTTTCTTTATGTGTTTCTGTTTTGATCATTAACTAATGATTGATGTGTTACATGTCTAAATCAAGCAGTTCCAAATTTTCAGAGGGACGAATATGACGTTGCTCCCCTTCAACAGGTCAAGACTCAACTAACCATGATTCTTGATATGCAAGGGATTGTCAGGAGATCAGTGAGTTACACCCCTGAAGAAGAAGAAATAATTCATGATCTTACTATGAGCAACTGGCCGAAATATTCAAGCTCAATACCCATGATATTTTCAAGGACACTCCAATCTTTGAAGTAACCAGTGACGACGAGCTGAACGATATTGATGAGATCAAGATCGAGGATGTCACTGCAGAGCACTATCCAGAGTATGTTGACAAAGAGGGAAATGTGGTCCCCAATCTGGGTGATTCCCTTGTCAGTGATACGTTTGAGATATTGGATAAGATGGAGCAAGAGTTTGAGAAGGTTGAATAACAAGCCCAAGCCTTAGATATTGATGTCAACATCCGAAAGGCTGAATGGACTGCATGTTTTGAGGAGATCCAAGCCCAACGCACTGCTCCAAAACAGAATGTCTACACCAAGGCTCTACAGAGTGAAGAAACATCACAAGGTGTCAAGCAAGATTATCGCGTGGGCCCATTTTGATAATCTTAATGTATACACGGTAAAGAGAGAGAAGGGTATTGAGTACTTTAGATTCCCGCATGATCTAAAGTCTCTACCTGGTTTTGAGCTCAACCAGCTGGCTAAACTGAAGCTATTATACGCTAACCCGAGAAAGATGTCAGGATGGTTTGAGGCTGCATTGAAGAAAGAGTACCACACCATGTAGGTTAACTTCAAACCTCAACAACCTACGAGGTATATCAGACGGTCTAAAGTTGATCCCATAACTGGCAAGCCTAAGATAGTACTGAAGTGGAGTCCACGCACGATGTCAAGAATAACTCTCAAGAAAATGCCACAGGACTTCACTCCACACTTTAAGTGGTGGTACTATGATTGGAGAACAAGGGAGGTGGTCATAGTTCTGAACAATGAGGGCAAAATGGATACTATTAGGGTATTTGACCCAATGTGGCTTACCAACTTGTCAGTTGAAGATGTCTACACTCTATAAAAGTGGCCACTATTCTATGACATGGAGGATATTGTACAAGCCCTCCAATTCCAAAACGTGATCAGACTTTACTTTGCATTTGAAATACATGCAGGAGTCACAAGAGAGGAGAAGTAAAAGAAATACGAGGAAGTTATGAAGAAGGTAAGACAATAGATGAATCTAGGTCCAAGGGGGAGTTTGTTGATACATGTGTACCTAGTTTCTGATTTTAATGTAATATGTCTTTATTGTCTTACAAATATGTAATAGTTGGGTACTTAATGAAATGAAAATGTTTAGTTGTGCTTATAATGTTTATTATTTCATTAATTAGTTGTTTAACGCTTATTGAATTGATTATATAGGTTTGTGGTTGTTTGAGCTGATATCAATAATGTAATGATATTTAATACATTCAAACTTAGTAATATGAAGTTCTTATGCGAATGGCCCATGCTAATGGACCATAAGCATGAACAACTTCATGCGAATGACTCAATCAAACGACTGAACCAGGAGACTGGATCAGTCGTATGATTGTAACATGAGATTGACTTAATCACATGACTGAACACTCAGTCGTGTGAATGGATCAACCGCATGGCTCAATCGCACGACTGAACCATGCTAGTGGTTCAGTCGCCCGAATGAGCAACCCTAACCTATAAATACCACCTAATTCGTGGAAAAACGTAAGCATTCAATACACTTTGACTCTAGACGTACCCTAGCCGTCCAGAGACCTCTAAGAACCTGTTCCAAGTTCATAGATCGCAGTAGATCAATTCCTAATCGTTCTTAATGTTTAGATTCAATACATAATTGTTTCTACATGCGTTCTCACTGATTGGATCGCCAATCAAATAAGATTCCGCACTATTTGATTTGGTATACACGTTAATAAGTTAGTATTTTGTTCAATACACGATCCTAACAATTTCTGATTATTACCCCTTGATCATCTTTCTAACACTTCAAAACCCATTTAGTGTCAATCGCCTTAGCACCTTTCGGTTTGTCCACAAAGGTCCATACTCCTAACTTCTTGAACTGTAGGAGTTCTTCTTGCATAGCACTAACCCATGCCTCATCGTTTAAGGCTTCACGTACATATTTTGGCTCGAATTGAGACACAAAACATCGATAAGCACCATCATGAAGATAGCCTTTTTCCATGAATGAGGCATAATTAGCTGAGTATAGATGATTTCATGTCTGCACTCCCGATAGTACATCCCCAATGATGTTTTCCAGGGGATGATGCACATTAGTTCGAGATCCAGGAGTGGTGGGAACTACTACTTCATGATCCAGATTTTGAATCCCAAGTTCAGTATCTGTAGTTGTTGGAGTATGAGGTTTAGAAGTGTTAGAAGCATCAAGATCTGATGCTTGTGTACTTTCATTAGCAGGAACCTGGTACCCCTGGTCCATATTTGCAGTCTCAACTGTTTCATCATCCGAGGAGGAGTCACTTACTTCAAGCTCTCCCCATAAAGAACTAGAAGAAACATCTAATGGTACCGATGGAGTCGAGTCTTGTTGAGGAGTGTTCAGAACATCGTACATCATTGTAGCAGATAACTCATCATCGGGCTGAGAGGGAGGTAGGTTGAAGGACTTAAAAAATCCATCATAGTCGAAGAAGAAGGAAGGTCCTTTTCCAGCAGGGGGTGGTGTATCTTTGAACATCAACACTACATCACACTTCTACCTGACCGGTTGAGTTGTTATAAACTCTCTTGTCTGGTGTAAGGCGCCATTCTCGAGACGCTTATAGCTAGCCAATCATCGCTCACAAAACATATAATTACATTAACTTGGAATAAACGTTGCAGTGGAAACATTAAAAATAACATTTTCATTATAAATGCTTTTTCAAAATAATACAATATTAACAAAAGAATGCTATCCGAAATGCCAAGTAGCTGCCCCGCGCCATCCTCAGCAATGCTCACCTGCCAACTGGAAAAATGTACAAAAGTCAGTGTTGCTGAGTGAGTTCTAGTTTTATAATAAAACATACTTTATCTTTCATTTAAAACCGTTCTTTACTTTCTTTCAAATCAGACTAGGTTTTAGAATGTGATGACACATCGTACGTACACATAGATAATATTTATTATCTTCATCATTGTTCGTTTCATACATTTATTATCTTTCATTTCCATCTAGGTCCTGTCATGTGCTTAATCCCCCTCTAGAGCACCAAGCAATTCATCTAGGGTTTAGCGACAAGGACCCCATACATATGGTTAATCACAAAGATTGAACCCATGTGTGCATCCTCATGGGGTATTTAACCCACACATAGTTGTGCTGACAACACCTCATTGGGTGTGAACCTCCATACATTTGCTTAATCACACGGATTAATCCCAGTGTGCATTCTCATGGGGTAGCTAACCCGCACACGGTTGAGCTAACACCCCTCATTAGGTGTGAACCTCCATACATTTGCTTGCAAGCCTTTCTTACGTTCATTCATTCATTAATGCATGCATTCATTCATTACGTTCCTCCTTTCATTATCTTCCACTTTACGTTACATAATACTTTCATTTTATTCATTAACATTCAAAGTAAAGCCATTGGAAAGTAAATATACAATGTAAGGAACATCAACATACACAGTCAACATCATCATACATGGCATCATAAATACATAACATAAATCATACATACCATCATGCATAAGCATCAGTCATACATCATAACATCATCATACAATGGCCATCACATCATCTATGACCTCGAAAGTCAGCTTACATGAACCCCTGGGAACCTCCCAAGTCAATGCCTATATTTCACTTTTTCCCCAAAAAGTCAGAAAATATTCTAAGTGTTCATCCACATTTGTTTTTGTTCATCCACATTTCTCTTTGTTCATCCGCATTTCTTCATGCGCATTAACCTTTGCTCATCCGCATTTGTTCAACCGTATTAAATTTTGTTCATCTGCATTTCCTCTTTACTCATCTGCATTGACTTTTTACTCATCCACATTGACTTTTACTCATTTACATTTGTCAATGCTCATCCGCATTTCCTTACTCATCCTCATTTCTTTACTCATCCGCATTTCCTTACTCATCCGGATTTCCTTACTCATCCGCATTAACCTTTACTCATCCGCATTGACTTTTACTCATCCGCATTGTCAATGCTCATCCGCATTTGTCAAGGCTCATCCGCATTTATCAATGCTCATCCGCATTTGTCAATGATCATCCGCATTTGTCAATGCTCATCCGCATTTGTCAATGCTCATCCACATTTGTCACACTTAAGCAGTTATTCTAAAACTTAGGCGTATGAGCTACTATTTAGGCGCATGAGGAGCCTAGGGCACACTTAACATCTTAATTCAGTCCCCAAAGACCATTTATCATGTTTTAAGCTTAAATCACACATTCTAAGCCTTAGAAACACAACCATAACATCATCAAACATTAACATAGTCCAAATTTACACCATACCCGCAACATACACATATTCATACATACGGGTATGAAACCCTATTTTTATAAAAACGTTCGTTCATGCATTTCCAGCCCCAAAACAGTTAAAACAAGTAAAAGAGGGGTTATAGAACTCACCTTAGCAGCCTCTTCGGGTAAGACTTCCTTCAAAGCCCGATTACTACAAGTTCTCACCTAGAAACACACTAAAAACACACACAACATACATAAGCACACAACCGAGGATAAAAATAGTCAAGAACATCATAAACACACGAATTCTTACCTTGAATTCGAACCTTTCCTTATTGTTCTTCAAACAACCGAAACTTTCTGCTTCTCTTTCTTCCTTTCCTCAAAAATCCGAAAAATACAAGGTGTGTAGGAGGTGATGGGCGGCTATCACCTTTTACTCACCAACTTTTCCAACTTTTGTCCTTTTAAAACTTTTTACCCTTTAACTTGGGTAAAATATATTTTCTTTCTTATTCATCACTTTATTCTTTCTTTCTTTGACTCAAAATAACCAGGTGTTACAAGTCCACCCCCCTTATTTAGGTTTCGTTCTCGAAACCTGTTATTCCTCAAACAATCATGGGTAATGCTGTCTCATCTCTTCCTCTGTCTCCCACATAGACTCAGATCCCTACCTGTGCTTCCACTATACACACACAAGAGGAACCATTTTATTCTTTAACCTCTTCTCCTTGCGATCAATGATCACCACTGGCTGCTCCACATAATTGAGCTGTTTGTCTACCTCGATATCTTCCAGTGGTACAACCATATCCTCGTCTGCTAAAGATTTCCTCAGATGAGATACATGGAATGTCAGGTGAATTCCACTTAACTCATCTGGTAACTCCAATCTATAGGCCACCTCTCCTACTCTAGCAATGATTCAGAAAGGCCCAACGTATCTTGGGCTCAACTGGCCCCGCTTTCTAGACTGAATGATACCCTTCCAGGGTGAGACTTTCAACACAACCCTGTCACCCACCTGGAACTCAATCGGTCTACGCTGTTTATTAGCATACGACTTCTATCTATCTTTAGCTGCCTTCATGAAGGTCTTGATCCTTTCAAGTTTCTCAGTGTAACCTCGATCACCTTGACGCTCCCTAACTCTTTCTGACCAATATCACCCTAACACACGGGTGTTCGACATCTCCTACCGTATAACATCTCATAAGGGGGCATACCAATGCTGATATGATAACTATTGTTATATGATAACTCAGCTAACAGTAAGTGGTCATCCCAACTTCCTCCAAAATCAATGACGCATGCCCGAAGCATATCTTCCAGCATCTGAATCGTCCTCTCCGACTGACCATCCGTTTGAGGATGATGAGCCGTACTAATATGCAACCTCATCCCTATTGTATCGTGGAATTTCTTCCAAAATTTTGATGTAAACCGAGTGTCACAATTTGACACAATAGACATCGACAAACCATGACGAGTTACGATCTCCTTGATGAAAAGGTCCGCTAACCTCTCGGATGAATACGTCTCGTGAATCGGTAGGAAGTGAGTACTCTTCATCAAACGATCAACTATCACCCATATGGCATCGTACCCTCGCGCGGTACGCGGTAGCTTTGTAATAAATTCCATGGTGATATGTTCCCACTTCCACTCTGGTATATCCAAAGGTTGGATCTTTCCATATGGCTTCTGATGCTCCGCCTTCACTTGCAAGCAAGTAAGGCACTTACTCACATACTCCACCACATCACGCTTCATACCTGGCCACCAATAGTCTTTCTTCATGTCTTGGTACATCTTCATAGCATCAGGATGATTAGAGTATCGAGTCTTATGAGCTTCATCCATAATCTTCATACGTAGATCCCCATAACGAGGAATCCACATCCACCCAAATCGGGTTCTAACACCGAGTGTGTTTGCACCCAATTCTGCAACAAGATTTATCATTCTTTCAGAGTTAAGATGATCTTATTTCAATGCCTCATCTTGAAACTCTTTGACTTGCTTCATCACATCATAGGTCATGACCAACTGGTAAGCTTTAACCCAGATCTGTTTGGGTCTCTTTTTCGGTTAAGGGCATCCGCCACGACATTGGCGTTGCCTGGATGGTAGTGGATCTCGCTATCATAATCTTTTATAAGCTCTAACCATATACTTTCCCTCATCTTCAAATCTTTTTGCTCAAAGAAGTACTTTAGGCTCTTGTGGTCGGTGAATATGGTGCACTTCGTCCCGTAAAGGTAGTGCCTCCAAATCTTTAATGCAAAGACCATGACTGCTTAGTCCAAGTCATGAGTAGGATAATTGACCTCATGAACCCTCAACTATCAGGATGCATAGGCTATAACCTTTCCTCTTTGCATTTACATACACCCTAACCCCGAGTAGGAAGCATCAGAATAAACCACCATATCTTCACTTCTATCGGGTAATGACAGAACAGGAGCTTGAGTCAACCTCGCCTTTAATTCCCCGAACGTCTTCTCTTGAGCTTGACCCCATACAAACTTTACATCGTTTTGGGTCAACTTGGTCAGTGGAGAAGAGATCTTAAAGAAGTCTTGAATGAATCTCCTGTAGTAGCCTGCCAAACCCAAGAAACTACAAATCTCAGATGGCGTCTTTGGAGACTTCCATTGCATCACTGGCTCCACCTTTGTCGGTCCACCATAAGCCCGCTAGGATTCACCACATGACCCAAGAATTGAACCTCGTGCAACAAAAATGCCCATTTGGAGAATTTAGCATACAACTTCTCCCTTCTCAACGTCTCTATCACCCCTCAAATGTGACCGGCATGCTCCTCTTCACTCTTAGAATAAATCAGAATATCATCAATAAACACAATCATTGATTTATCCAACATCAGCCGACACACTCGATTCGTTAAGTCCATAAAAGCAGCTGGTGCATTGGTCAAACCAAATGACATAACAATGAACTCGTAGTGACCATAACGCGTGGGGAAAGCTGTTTTAGGGATATCCTATTCTTTCATCTTTAACTGATGGAAGCCTGATCGAAAATCTATCCTTGAGAACCAACTGGCACCTTGAAGCTGATCAAACAAATCATCAATTCTCGGTAAGGGGTATCTGTTCTTTATCGTCAACTTATTCAGCTCATGGTAGTCAATACACATCCTTATATTACCATCTTTCTTCTTCACGAATAAGACCGGAGCACCCCAAGGAGAGATACTCAGTCTAATAAACCCCTCATCAAATAGCTCTTGCAATTGCTCCATCAATTCTTTCATCTCAGCTGGAGCCAACCGATACGATGCCTTGGCAATAGGTTGGGCACCCGGTATCAGATCAATCGAAACTCGATCTTGCTGTTTGGTGGCACTCCTAGTCAATCTTCGGGAAATACATCTAGAAAGTCACACACCACTAGTACATCGATCAATTGTGGTGTTGGCATATCCACATCCTTCATGTAGGCCAAGTAGGCGCTACATCCACGCCTCATGCACTTTCCAGCCACCGCCATCAATATCACCTTCGGTATCATAGTGACTCGATCACCATAAACCGTTACCAAACTCCTGTTAGGGGCTGTCAAACGAATCATATTCTTGCAACACACAATGTTTGCCTCGTAGTCCCCCAACCAATCCATTCCCAGGACTACGTCAAACCTGCCTAAGGTCATCACGAATAGTCTAACAGGAAACTTGTGACCTTCTAATTCCATCTCACATCCTTCTATCATCTTAGAAATCCTGGTAGACTTATCCATGGCAGTTTCTACATCAAAGGGCACATCTACACTTCTACTACTAACAGGCTGTTTAGCACATAAAGCAGCAGAAATAAAACTTTCACTAGCATTGTTAGGACCGTGTACGTATGGAGTACTAACTGATAATGCGTGAAACCAGATCAAATAGTGCGGAATCCAATTTGATTGGCGATCCAATCAGTGAGAACGACAACCCGATCGATTTAACAATGAAACAAATGTTAAGAATTGATTAGAAATCGATCAGGAACAAACTATGAACTTAAAGCAGGGTTTCTTGATGCTCTAGATGGCTAGGTTACGAGTACGTGTCGAAATTCTTCAAGTTTCTTGTTTTTCCACGAATTAGGTGGTATTTATAGGTTATGGTTTTCCAATCGTGCGACTGAATCATGCGATCGATCCATACGCACGATTGAAGGTTCAGTCATGCGACTTAGTCAATCTTATGTCTCAATCATGTGACTGATACAGTCTCCTGGTTCAGTTGTGCGACTCGTCCATTAGGATGAGATATTCATGCGTATGGTCCATTAGCCTTGTCCATTCATATGAAGACTCATACGAAAAAGTTTGAACACAAATCTCAATCATTATTGACTAAGAATTTTGCACAACAACCTCAGACCTATATAGTAAGTTCATTATACTTTAACACACAATAATAAAATGAAATATTAAACATTATAAGCATCAACCACATATTATATTTCATTCAACTCATTCATTACATATTTTTAAGACATGACAAACTTTTACATTAAGCACATAAACTAGGTACATGTATGTATCAAAAAACTCCCCTTTGGACCTAGTTTAATCTATTGTCTGACATTCTTCATTAGCTCTTCAAATTTCTTGTACTTCTCCTCTCTTGTGACTCCGGCATGTATTTCAAATACAAAGCAGAGTCTTATGACATTGTGGTATTGGAGAGCTTGTACAATATCTTGCGCGTCATAGAATAGTGGCCACTTGTATAGAGTGTAGACATCTTCTGCAGACAAGTTTGTAAGCCATATTGGGTGGAATACCCGAATAGTTTTCATTATCCCTCTTTATTTAGAACTATGACCGCTTCACCCGTTCTCCAATCATAATACCACCATTTGAAGTGTGAAGTGAAGTCCTGAGCATTTCCTGTAAGGGAATGTTGAATATTGTGCGCGGGGACTCCACTTCAACACGACTTCAGGATTTCCATATATGCCATCCACTTCAGACCTACGAATTTACCTCTTCGGTTGTTGAAGTCTGAAGTTTACCCATCTGGTGTGGTATTCCTTCTTTGGGGCAGGCTCAAACCAACCTAACATCTTTCTAGGATAAGAATATAGCAGATTTAAGCGTGCCAGTTGGTTGAGCTCAAAACCTGGGAGAGTCTTCTAATCATGTGGAAATCTGAAGTACTCTATTCCCTTCTCTCTACAGCATAAACGTTTAGATCTTCAAATATGCCCACGCTATGATCTTGCCTGACACTTTCTGATGTCTTTTGACTCCGTAGAGCTTTGTGTAGGCATTCTGCTTTGGCGGCACGCGTTGGGCACTCTCTCTCTTCAAAACAAGCTGCCCATTCAACCTTCTTTATATCTAGATCTGCATCCGAGGATTGGGCTGTGCTTTCTTGTTTCTCCTTTTCTTTCTCCATCTCATCTAGTTTTTCAAATGTAGCACTCCGAGAGTGTCACCCAAGTCGGGGATCACATTTCCCTCTCGGTCAGTGTACTCTGGATAGTTCTCAGTCGTGACATCCTCAATATCTATTTCGTCAACATCATTAAGCTCATCATCACTTGTCACATCAACTGTAGGAGCATCTTTGACCAACTCATCTCGATTTAGCCTGAACATCTCTGCAAGTTGCTCATCGGTCAAATCGTGTATGATTTCTCCTTCTTCGGGAGTGTAGCTCACCGACCATCTAACAATCCCTTGAAATCAAGAATCATTGTGAATTGAGACTTGATTTGCTGAAGGGGAGCAATGTCATATTCATCTTGCCGAGATGTTTGATCTGCTTGATTTAAACATTTACCACATCAATCATATCATTAGTAATCAATCAAGACATCTAAACATTTAATAAATATATATATATATATATATAAACATTAATTACATAACTGTAATACACCATTCAAGTACAAAAGTTTTTAAATACATAAACATCTAGTCATTACTTTTGTCTTTATCCGTCAATTCTTCAATACCAGGGGCTGAGGAGGATGTTCCTTGATCTTGTGCTCTCTTAGTCCGCCTTTCTTGACCTTGAGGAGAGGCTGATGCAGCACCATCACCTTCTTCATCATTATCATCTCCTCTCTTCTTACCCCTTGACCCTTCATCATAACTTTCATCTTCTTCATTAGACTCATCATCATCATCATCATCATCATCATCCTCATCATCATCATCACCTTCACCTTCCCTGATCTTCAGCGGCTCATCTTTTGATCCTTTCAACCTGAGTATGATCTTCTTGTTCTTTTGCCTCCAAATCCTCAATCCTCTTAATCGACTGTGCATTCAGCTCTTGAAGCTATGTAATCTGCTGAGCTTGAGCAGCATTGAGCTCCATCAGCTGGTTTAGCTGTGTAGCTCTTTGCTCATCGGTAGCTAGCAGCTTTAGCACCATCCGGTTTAGGTTAGCTAGTTGTTCCTCTACCCCGATGGAGGGTAGAGTGGATCCGGTGGTGAAGATAGGGTGGGTTGAGGTACCTGCGTGGTGGCTGGTGGTGGTAGTGGTGGATGTGGTGAAAATGGGAGGTGGAATAGGAGTGGATGGTGAAGGGTTAGTTGTGGTGGTGGTGATAGGCTGTATGGTAGTGGTAGTATGAGGTGTGGTAGTGGTAGTGGTAGGTGTGGTAGTGGTAGTGGTGGTTGTGGTAGTGGTGGTGGCTGTGGAAGTGGTTGTGGATATAGTAGAAGATGTTATCAATATAAACCTTGGCCTCTTACCCTTTTTTCCATAAGGGTGAGACATCCTCTTCTTCCTGGAGCCCTTAGAGATAGAAGCTCCCCCTTAGCTGTTGGGCTGGTCTGCGATGCCAGAAGGATCTGTGACATTAGTATCATCACCCCTAGACTCAGCCTGACTTGCACCAACTGCCTTGAGCCCTCTCTTAGTGGCCACGACCTGACTCCCCACAGTCCTCACTAGGGGCTCATCATCTGTATCCTTTTCTTTCTCATTAGGACGGAAGTCTTGGTGGAATCCAGCAGTCTCAGTTCCACCCTGGGTGGATGGTGGAGATGGTAGATCAGTGGTAGTGGCCCTAGATGGAGTGGGGCCTGTATCTCCACCATCACAACTGTCATCATCATCGTCTTCATCAGCTGGTAGAACAATAGGCTCGAAATATGAGTCACTGTCATCATGACGCCACTTCTTTCTAGCGGGCGCCACATAATCCTCTCGGGCCAGATGCCCACACAATCGTCTGACAGGGGGTTTCACCTGCTTCCCCCTGTACACCTTCATCCTACCAAGTGTGGTGTCATCCATAACCTCTAGGGTCACAACATCCTCACTCTCTTTTGGTAGCAAATGAAGCTTCTTGTCTATAATCATCTGAAGGAATCGGGGGTACATGCAGAAGCCTTCCTTGCGTTTGGCCTCTATATTCTCGACCAAGTAAGTGAATATCATCCGTGAGAAACTGAACGGATGGTTCAATACCAGAGCAACATATGCATTCTGGATTTGATCTGAAAGCTCATCAAAACCCCTTTCCTCGGGGCAATGCACTTGAGGATCACATGTGCCAAGTACTTGATTTGGGGGCACATATTGCTCTTGTCAAGCACACCAGCATTTATGTCCCTAGAGTACTTGATCCTTAGAAAACATCCCCGCACAGTTAGGGGATGTAGCCTAGTCAGGCCGTCTCCGTCCTCTCCAAAATCCAAAACTCTCCTAATATCATCCTTGCTGACCGCAATATCTTGTCCAAAAATGGTACTCTGAATACAGTGTGGCTAAGAGGACCTGTCTACAACCGCGCTTTCTCAGAAAGCCTGCTGAATCGACCTGTATGGAGTGCATGGTGTCGAGATAGACTTGAAGATCCTCGATCTCTGTAGAAAAGTAATAATACCCGCGAACTGAGAAGCGTTCCGGGATGAGACATCAAGATGAGCACTTGTTGTGCTTCATGCTCATCGTCCACCTACTAGCCATGTTGCTGTAACACAAGACATATAAATGTTAGAATTTTGGTAAGTGAATGATATTTGAACTTTAATGAGCTTGAACCATTCTGTTCAGTCGTGCGAATGGATAGTGAGACTAAGCCTTAGTCGTGTGTTATACCATACGGTTGAACAATTCGTGCGACTGAACTCATATGCATGGTTCATTCGTGCAATTGAGCCATTCGCCCATCTTAGTCATGCGATTAAGTCATTCGCCCACCTCAGTCGTGTGATTGAAGTTCATAAGCGTGTCCATTCGAATAACTCTCGGTTTTTCCAATTTAAATTCAAATTTTGGGCTAAACTCGATGTTAAATGTTGTGGATTGGCTCATTAGACTCGCAAATGCTCTAAATAACATCTAATGCTCTTTAAGTTTGCGATTTAGTTCATTTTACATGTTTATTTTGGCAACTTAGTCTCGGTTCTTATTTCGAACCAATTCTATCAATTAGGGCTTGATTTAATGGAATGTTTAGGTTGGGATCTTCGCACATTACCTGTAGATGTAAGTAATAATCGTGAGAATCAACATGAACAGGTATAGAATGCTCAAACGAAATTTTGACAGAGTTTGGGTGTAGTCGAACGAATAGAGAGCGATTTAGGGTTGGTGACAAAATACGACCGACTCTGCTCTATTTATACTAGTTTTACTTTTAGTCATGCGACTGGACCTATTCGCATGCTTCATTTGAGTGACTGGCTCAGTCGGTCATGTTCAGTCATGCGACTAGGTGTCAGTCGTGTGACTGACTCAGTCGGTCACTTCCATTCCTGCGATTGGTTCATTCTCGTGATCCAATCGCATGGATTGACCCATGCTTATGTTCCAATCGTACATGTGGTCCATACATGTGGTTCAGTCGTGCGATTGGGCTCATACGTATGATCCAATCGTGCGACTGATCCATACTTATGGTCCAGTCATGCGAATGGCTTATACTTATTAGTTTACCTTATGACCTTTCAAACACTTAGCCATTTAACTATGGATAAAACGTTATGAGCGATTTTCATCTCAGACATGACCTTTTTAATTTGAAAACCTGTTGATCACCACAAGCGTGATCCTTTTAGCCAAAAGCCTGATTGGTCACCTTAGACGTGACCCATTTTAGTGAGTGGTTTATAGATGAAATGTAGATGGTGTTGCACCTTGAAAGGATCATACATGCCAACTCAATGGGTGAATTGATGATTGCTCAGCTAGAATCCCACAAGTCCAAAAAGAAATGCGGATGAAGATCTGCAAGAAAAACAACAAGTGTTATCTTCCGCATTAGTTAATGCGGAAGACATAACTCTGATGCGGACAAGTGTTTACTCTTCCGCATTGACAACTGCGGAAGACATAATACTAATGCTGAAGAAAAAGTTACTCTTCCGCATTGACTAATGCGAGGGAACAAAAGAAGATGCGGACAAGACTTTGCTCATCTGCATTGACAAATGCGGATGACTGCCCAAATGCG
>BJCM01091173.1:0-10422 GCA_018326385.1 Flaveria bidentis | reverse complement strand
CATCGGCCCCTGCTGCGCCTCCTGGATTTGATGCCCTCTGCCCGTCCGACTTGAGCAAAGCTTTCAGCGTTATGCAGATGCAGTATTATGATCCCAATTTAATCATGGACACAGGCGCGGAGCAGCATGTCACCGAAAATAAAGGTATGGTTCCTAATTTACATTTATCTAATGCAAACACTAAATTAATGGTTGGCAATGGTCAGTTTTTACCAATTGAGGGAATCGGCACCGGCTTCCTTCCCATTCACAACCGAACCTATATTTTACCCAATACCCTTTATAGCCCCCAGATCATAAAATCACTTATTTCGGTTCGCCGATTCACACGTGAAAACCTTGTTTCTATAGAATTTGACCCTTTTGGTTTTTCTTTGAAGGACCTCAAAACGGGACGCCTGCTTCATGCTTCATTTTATTGGTTTTTCTATAGAATTAATACTAACAACTAAACAAGCAAGATGCATGACAGGTCAAAACAAGTAATTTTTATTGTGGGTCAAAGTTGCTACTTCATGCATGTCAGACGGTCCCACAAACATTTTATGGATATTTAAAACTATTGATTTGCAGTATATGATGCTAAAACTGTATAATTACCAAATAAGATAACTTTTTAGGAAAGTAATTTATGAAATTTTTATGCATATAAATACACTAATGATGAATTTCAATCTGTTTAACCAATATGACCCAAATAAACTAAGTTCAGTAAACCTGAATAACAGAACTTATAATAAAATCCAAAAGTAACCTATGAACAGTCTCAACTTTTGACTAATAAGTTTCATTTAGCATAAACACAATATAAGTGAAATTAAGAATTTAATTGAAAGAAGACATCTCCTATAGATTAAGAACGATTTGAAAGCTGAAACCAATAAATACAACCAGGTAAAACATCACTCATAATAAAAATCCAAAAGATCTTCATTTTTATCAAATCCCATAAAAGATCTTTAGTCATGATCAACAATCAACCTCACCTAGAACACATCTTCTAGAGCTAAAGAACTAGGGAAAAGGTTATATTTTAACAAGAACCCATTTGAACTTTAAATCATTCTACGAAACCCATATCAGTCATCCCTCAAATCTGGACAGAAGAAAACTTGTATCATTGTCTCATACAATTTGAAATTTTGAGAAACTGAAAGAACCCTATGGTGCATCAGTCATGATCATCAATAAACCTCATAAAAAAGGTACAATTTCTAAAGCTCAATAACCACTATTTAGATGCCTAAAATCACTAAACCAAAACAGATACAAGACACATGAAAGCCTCAAAATTTTCAGAAGAATCTGTATCACCAAAAAGTCAAATATGAAATAAAAAATTAACAGTTCTATTACAATTTGAAATTTCAAAGAACCCCATAGGTCATGATCACCAATAAACCTCACAAGAACACATCTTTGAGAGCACAACAGCTCCCAATTCAAGAAGCTCATATATAATAAAGTTATAATATAAAAACCCCATGAAAGTATCAAATGATTCTACAAAAAGCATATCACCAAATGAAATGAGGCCCCAACTCATTGCAATAGAATTTGAAATACCCCATGAAGCAGAAACTCAAAATCTCCGATAAACCTCATTAAAACACATCATGTAGAGCTCAAGAATCCCAATTCAAAAACCTCAAACTTTATGAAATTCGAACAAAAGCCATTGAAAGTTTCAAATAATTTTAAAAAGCCCATAACTCCAAATACAAAAAGATAAAACCCAAATCATCAACGTAAACACTTTCAAACCTGATAAAAAAAAAGAAACATCAAGTCATTATCACCAATAATTTAAACCCCATCAAAGATTCAAAGCCCCATCAAAGATTCAAATCATTTACTTAAAAACTTTCTACAATTGAATAAAAAGCCATGAAAATAAGTCAATTATCAGCAATAATTCACATCTTCTAAGCTCAGAAGCCCAATCGAAAACCTTATTATCATTCCACTAATTCAAACCCCATTAAAGATTCAACTCATTCCACAAAAACCCATATCATTTCACTTATGATATTAACTCGTGATCACCAACAAACCTCTAAAGAACCCATCTTGTAATTCTCAAGAACCCTAACACAAAACAGTAAACTAAATCAAACAATAAACCCGTTAAAGATTCAAATCACTCCACAAAACTCACATCTTGCACTTCACCAAACTCAAAATTCAAAGATTATCAAAAATTATCAGATCAGAGTCGGGTTTTTTCCTCACCTTCAATACCCGAATGAAAAATACCAAATCCGAACCATATGCTGTATGAATTCATAGGGGTAAGATCGTATACATTCAAGAAAACTTGTGTATCCATGTTGCAGTAATCTCTTTCTGGGCTTGTTGAGTTTGATGATGAACTCTCTCTTCCCATTTCACTGATCCGATAATCTTTTATCAATTAAAAGTATAAATTATTTATCAAGAAGGATTAAAGATCTTTTGATGTGCCTTTTGGATTATAACTTTTGCTCCGAAAAGCAATATACAGTCGGATCGAAAAGGGTTGGCAAAAGAGGGAAATTGATTGGGAATTGGAGGGTAAAATGGGAAGAAAGGTGTGATTTGTGAACGTTTGATTTGGGGATCGATTAAGGGAGTGAACGAGTCATGACTCGGAGTATTATCTGGGACTCGATGATGATGAGCAATTGACAGGGTGGATTCGATCAAAACAATTTCATGGTGAGCAAATTAGTGAAGTTGAGATTCAAATTGAGGGTTACAAGTAGGGTCATAAACAGATGTTCATATGGTATGATAGTTGTATGACATTTTTGCTATATTTGTATGGTAATAAATAAAGTTGTTTTAGAAACTCATGGTTTGTTGAATTTTTTTTTAAATCGATTGAATGTTGAGCCGGTTCAGTTTGTAAACAAGCGGAGCTCGAGTTGAGGTAAGCACAGTCGTTAGCTGATCAATTTTTTTAAAGTAAACAAACAATATTATATATAAATTGTAACATATTCTATGTTTCAAAATATAATTTATAAGAGCATTCATATTAGTTTTCTTATATTTACACTATAAACATTACATTTTATCTCTATCTTTCAATTAAATATTTTTTTATATTTTTATCATTACATTTTTTCTTTTCTTCACTTACAACCACTTTTAATAATATCAATAAAATTATAGAAGTTGTATTGCATTTCCCCAAATATAAGAATACATGGTATAAACCTCATAAACTTTCACTCACAACCTATTAAGCATTTATATTAGCTTTTGCATCTTCATTCCTCATAATTAACAAAAAAACTATCATTCCTTCAAAATTTTATTCATTTTCTAAAAATCTTTCATATTAGTTTCCCCATATCTATCATTCTTTTAATTAAATTATACATAAACATTCATTTTTTTATATTTTTTTTTATATGTTTCACTCACAACTACCTATAAAAAATATAAAAATAGATTTGAGGGATGAATGGTGACTTCCAAATATGGGGTATCACTATGGTTTCTCCAAAATTATAGGGGGCGTAGATAAGGATGAAGAACTTGATGCAGATGTAAAATTACATATTTTTTTATGTTTTTTCTATAATTTAAAGAATAATTTAAAGATAAGGATATAAATAGGGATGCTTTATTATGACAAACTTTTGATGAAAAACAATAAAATTATTTTTAGGAATTATGTGTGTGTTTAAGAATTATATGTTTTCTTTTCATCTATCAATAGTAGAATAAAAAATAAACAATTCAGCTCAACGATCCTTAAGCCGGCTTAACTCATTTACAACACTAGCTCATTTACAACCCTAGTAATAAACACTCAAAACATAATTATCTCTCTACTTGAAAGATATCAAATCTTACACTTTTATCAAGTGGTATTTTACATTCATGCATCTAATTTTTTGTCCTTTTAAGCAATCACAACACAACGGGTTATGCCTTTTTCTATACTTGCGTATGTTTTTTATCGTACGTTTAAAATAAAATACTACGTGAAATGATATCATGTATCTTACCAAACTCTTAAATACTGGTATAAAGTTTTCTTATGAGTTGTCTACATATTACTCCTACTTCATTCTTATCATCAAATTTTATAATGTCGACATCGTCACACAAATAGATGGAATCTCAAAGTATGTGAAAATTGTCGATGGTGATCGAGTGTAATAGCAGTTTTTTCTTGGAGTATAGAGGTAAAACAAGATCAAACCTTTACAATTATACCAACTCATTTACTTGTAAATGAATCAAAGTGTACTTCACAAGCCCAAAAGATGTTTAAAATCAAAGAGCTACTGATGCATGATAACACAAAGGACCACAAAATATACTTGGTTAATACTCAAAGGACCATTTCAGTAAAAAAAAGTTCTGAATTTCCATTTCCGTAAATGCAGAAATTGATAAGTAACGTACTCGATAAAACTCAGAACATATATAAAGCCGATGATGATACAAGTTATTGAGTAAAAACAAATACATTTCTTCAAATGGGTTTTCTTCTTTCTCATCAAATCTGCAAGAACTCTTGCAGAACCTTCAAATCATCGACTGTAGAAAACTAGAGATAGATCAAGATCTACCCGAACCAATTTTTAAAACATCAATCAGTTAAAGCTCAAGAAAATGCCAATGTAGATGAGACGATGGGTAATATTAGATTGTTTTATATATAACTGAAAAAGGGTAACGGGTCAAAAGTTGTCATCATGCTCTCATAATGGTTAACACGTCCAAAATTGCTAGCGTTAAAGCTAAAAAACGGTCAAATACATTGGTGGGTCGGGTCTCAAACTTGACAATAATAAACTAAATGATCAAAAAACCAGTTTTTACCATTTTGACATTGTAACCAAGCAATGCTGACTAGAATATAAAAAAAAGTTATCTGTTTTGACCCACGACCCAACCCGGATCACCAATTTCACCGCCTCTTGTCAACTCATCAAGAAAAAAGTTCTTACCTTTGATGGGTTTCATAACTCATCATCACTATCTGCAGTGGGTCGTCTTCGACTTGACCGAAAGAAACCACCCAGGCGTCGTGTTGGGCCCGGCTCACCATCAGAAGATTCACTATCAACATCACCATCTCGAGCCTCACCATTATACCCCTCACCCCACAAACGTCTCCTTGGCCGTCTTCTTACCATCACTTGAGCCTGGGTCCGAGAACGCGGGGGCCCACTACTGCTTCCGGGTCGGAAAACTCTAATTAGAAAAAGAACGGTCAACCAACGGCCATCAGCAAATGATAAATCACTAGTACTATCTTCATCTTGTTCCTCACCAATAGATGATTGAAGTGTACTCAATAAATCCCCTAGATCGCGCTGTCTTTCCATCCTACTCCAATCGTGTTGCCTCGTGGGGTCCACTTCTGATGGCCTTACAGACGGGTGCACCAACCTCGCGTGTTTCCTTAAATCTTTATACGTACCTGAGAAATCACATGTTTCACTTGCACAACTCCGAGTTTTTTGGTTCATAAACAAACGAGCTGGGTCAACAACGACCCACCCGTTGACCTCCCCACGACACAGAGGACACACCAACTTTGACTTCTCATTTTTTCCGGTTGTCAAAGATGGTTGACTTTCCCCGGTCAAAGGAAAAGATGGTTGACTTTGTTCGGTCGATGGGCTTGACGGTTGACCTTCAGAGAAGGATTTACGAAACTGGTCAAAGCAGTTTGAGTGGCGGTAGCTTGTGTCACACATGTAAGGACGACAACCGTTATTATGTGAAGAACATAATAGGAGGATTGCATTGTGAGGGTGTTCCATACAAACAGGACAACGGGCGTCTTCCCATTCTTTAAGACTTTTTTCATCCTCTAATGGGTTGTTGACCAGTGGTTGCTTTGTGTGACTTGTGCTGCTTTGGTATGGAGAAAATGTAGACTTACCGATAGATACTGAACGATCTCGTCTCTCCTTTGGCATGGTTAATTCTATACATATTGTGACACAAACATTTGTCAATAAAAATCAGATAATGATTAGATCTTAAAATAAATGCTTTTTTACAGAATAAACAAGTGTTAATTGCATCAAAAACTAACATACATTCTCATTTTACGATAAAGGTTGATCACTGAAATATTGATAGGTTAAAGGCAGTGAAGTTGTTAACCTAATACAAACCAGTGAACTTTAATGGTTAATGGTCAATAAAGGTTTTTTGCACAGTCATGCATATATAGACACCACAAAGGCTATTTTGCTGAATGATTTTTCTGATGTCAGGGTTCTACAAAATGCCAATTGGTTAGGGTCGACGGAAGAGTCTACGTAGCGTTCCACATCAGCCAAAAGTTACACTAAGTGGATTCATGTATGTTCCAAGTGGTTTGTAATTTGTATAAGATTAACATTTTCAAAACACTAACAACTATTTATTCTCATAAACTTTAGCATTCCTTAAAAAAAAAAAAAAAAAAAAAAATCTCAGATTTATCTGCAATTGTGTGTGATTGTAGAACCTAACATGAGGGTCAAGAATCATGATGATGAATAAGATTTAACAACTAACTATTGGATAAACTGAATCCCCAAATTAAACTAAGTGATTAAATGAATAGAATTGAAAACATAGACCATAATCATATATGCAAAATCCATTAGGGTTCTTCATGAAATTCAAAATCAACCATAAGTATTCAGACAACAGAAATGAAAGCATACTGTTTATTTATATAGATATCACTTCCATATTTCATTCAAAGCATTTAACACCCAAAATCTCCACTCTAAACTTGAAACATTAAGCATGCATGCATCATCATCATCATAAAAAGCCCTAATTGGAAAAACATTAGAAACTAAAGTACCAGTTAACTGAGCAAAATACAAAAAAAAAAGCAAAGAAACCCTAAATCAATAAACTCAATACACCAAAGTTACTATCAGGCGATGAATTAGTACAACCTCGGTTTATTCCCAATTAATTACAAAACCTAAAACCCGATTAAATCATACAACCCATAAACCCTAAAAATACACACACCAATATAACACAAACAATCTTACAAAAACACACAGAACTAACAGATCCCACTACTAATCAAACATCGCAGAACAAGAACATGATCAATATCATAAAAAATTTACCCAAAAGCTTCTTTTTTATGCCTTATGGATCCCGATGACTGTAGAAAACGGATCTGCGATGAATCAACGAAAACCCTAAAAGTGCAAATGAAATTTTGAGTGATTAATCAATTATGACAGCTATTTTGGAGTTGCTGATTTATAGGGCTAATAGATGAATTTATATGTACAGAAGATGAAGAAGTGTGTGTGTATGTGTGTGCTGACGTGGAGGAACAATGTTCGTTCGTGGCCCCGATGATTTGAAATTTAAATTCACTTTTTTTTTGTTTTTAAGTCGGCGCCGAATTGTTTGTAGTAAATTGAAAAATATGTTTTTTACTTGGTCCTTAGGGCATGTTTGGTTAATGGAATTTTATGAAATTGGAATCGAACTCGAAAATCATTTCATTTAAAATTGTGTTTGGTTAGAAACTAAGGAGGCGTTTGATTGGATGGATTGGAATTGAATGGAATTAAATTAAATTAAAAAACTAGTATAATTTTAAAGTAAAATTATGTTTGAGTTGAATAATGAAATATAAAAACTAAGAGAATTTTTCATCTCAAATTCATTTGGTTGTAAATTTTAAATTCCCTCTTTAGGTGGAAGAATTTTGAAATCACACAACCAAAAAAAATTTTTGTGAAACATTCTCTTAAGGAACATTTGGTTGGAAGAATGAAATGCAATGAAATAGAATTGAAAAATTAGTATAGTTTTCAAGTAAAATTATATTTGAGTGGGTAATAAAATATAAAACCCAAGGAAATGTTTCACCTCAATTCCCTTGGTTGTGGGATTTCAAAATCCTTTCACCTAGAGAGGGAATTTGAAATCCCACAACCAAGGAAATTGAGATGAAACATTCACTTGGGTTTACATTTCATTACCCACTCAAACATAATTTTATTTGAAAATTATATTAGTTTCTCAATTCTATTCCATTATATTCTTCCAACCATACGCTCCCTTAGGTTTTAGATTTCACTCAAACACAATTTTACTTGAAAATTATATTAATTTCTTAATTTCATTTCATTTCATTCAATTCCTTCCAATCAAACACCCCTAACGAATTGAAAAAGAAAATTTTCATAACTTTCCTTCTCTAGTATGAAGGAATTATAAACATTCCATTGGATACAAAAATACCCTCAAACTCAAACCCGGATCTTGTTATTCGACCTTCACAAATCCAAATCCAAAATCATAAATCAAAGTCACCAAAGTCATTAATCAAAACTCAGTTAAATGATTATTAAAAATCAAAACTTACAATCTAAACTAAAAAAAACTACCCATGGATTCAACATCAGAATCAACAACAATCGTGGAGAAATTCTCGATGAAGCTTTACAAAACATATCCGTGGATTCCCATCTTCTCGATCTCTCAGATCATCATCGCACTAAACCTCAATGAACGTTAACAAAACATAATCACGCATGAAGATGAAGCTTCGAAAAAGGTTTGGGCTCCAGAAATCCAAAGGAAATAGCAACTGGATTGATATCTTCCACAAATCTTTGATGAAAATCAATTCCTTTGGTGGTTGAAACTTCAATTTTAAACAGGGAAGACGAATTTGGGATAGATTCTTGTTATAGATAATGGGTTAGATGTAGGGGAAGAGTAATTTGGTAAATTTACTTTTACACATTCCAATTTCTCTTGTAATTTACAAACCAAACACCACATAAATTTACGGAATTAATTCCAATTTAAATTTCAATTCATTTAAAACAAATTTCGTGAACCAAACTAACCCTTAAGATTTTTCATTATATAAAGAGAAAATTACTCCTTTTGCATCTTTTGGTTTTTCAAATGGCAAATGTAATTCAAAATTTTACTACCCTCAAGATTAGAATTCTAAGTTAACTATTGTTAAATTTAACGGGTAATATGATATGTATCCTTCACATGAGAGTACTTTAGCCCTTTCAAATTACAAAACTTAATAAACAAATTTTCCCTTAGTAGATTTATTTAAAAAAGAATGGTTTAAAGAGTATACCATCTGCATTAAGAAATCAAAATATTTTGAACCACATGGTATTTTTCTATACAATCTTTTTTATTATCATTTAAGCTCTGTTCACATGTTCTTAATAAAATGAAACTTATGTATGTTAGAATTATATTATTCGAAAATTGTTTATAATTAATTGTTGAATTTTTATTTTTTAAAATATAATTGATATGAAAACAGTCGCAATTTTTTCTTAAATTATTTTAAATAATTAAATTATATGATCACACAATATTAGAATCAAGATTCGTTTACACACTCTATGTTAATGTGATATATTTTTACTCAAATTTTAAAAATATTTTTTTCCTTACCTGTAAAATATATTAAATTATACATATGTAATATCTATTATATAGGTTTTCTAAACCGGATGACACATGGTTAACCTAGTGACTAATATGTTATCGATTTTGTTTAGTGATGTCATTGACGCTTATGATGAAGTTACAATTTGTAATACATGGTTAACCTAGTGACTAATATGTTATCGATTTTGTTCGGTGTTGCCATTGATGCTTATGACGAAGTTACAGCTTGTAATTGTTTCTTTAGAAGCAACTCGTTTGGTTTGGATTAAAATCTTGTTGACATCCGCATGGATCACATTTAATTATGTTATATCACTTTATTATGTTGCATTGTTGCCCCTTGTTGTTACACCTTCTAATCGGTCCAATAAATCTTAATTGAGTTCTTTAGACTATGTTACCTTTTTATACGTAATATCGGTAATAATGACAGCCAAACTCGAACTCAATAAATATACCTAAAACTTGAGACATTTGAGATGAGTATAGGGTCGGATAAGCGAGAATGAAATCAAGTATGGGATTTATTTTTATTATTTTGAGGGTTTGGGATGATTATGAGATTACATGATATACTTCTTTACCCAGCCTGGATTATCCGATTAAGCATTCTTATTTACCTGATAATAAAATCAACTATTTTTTATTTTAATTATATTATATTTCTCTTTAGTTATATTATTTTAATTATATTATGTCACACCCCGACCGATGGCGGAATCATCAGGGCGGACGAATGGGAGACGATTGCTCATAGAACATGGAACTAATTAAGTTGAAATAATATTAAATGTCATTATTCATTAAACATTACAAGACAAATAAGTAATTACAAAACAATCAAGATACAACCATTAAGATAAGACTTTCATTTAATCTAGGTCCAAGTCCTATATGAGCACAAGAAGATCTTCAAGTAGGAAACCTGAAACATGTTAAAAATAAAGGGTCAACTATAAAGTTGGTGAGTTCCCATGGTTTAAACACACGCATACA
>BJCM01091170.1:0-17473 GCA_018326385.1 Flaveria bidentis | reverse complement strand
CCATGCAGCTACACAGGCAACATAACCAAGTTGCTCTGTTAAGCTCTGAGAAAGATCCTCATTTCTCAGCAGTTTGTCGATTCTTAGCTTTGTCCAACTACTTCACCTCCCTAACCATTGATCTTCCACTCTATGAGGATCATCTTGTAGAAATTTTGAAAACCTACCAAGAGGTTGTTATGGATGGGGAGAAGGCACTGTCTGCCACAGTGTAGGGGAGAACAGTCTTCATCACTCTGGCCATCATCAACACGCATCTTCAGCTGGATGATGAAGAAGGTGAGGTGGTTTTCCCAAAGGAAGTTGTTAATCATTCCTTTGAGCAGATAGGATATGAGGGAGATTTCTCTATAAAGACCTTTAGGAAAGGGAAGGTCTCATCTGAATGGAGATTCCTGCTCCATGTGGTTATCCACAACTTATCAAACAAGCATGGTGGATGGGACTAAATTCCTGAGGATCTCTCCTTCATCATGTATGGAATGATTCAGGGGGTCATGTTTAGGTATTCTCAGTTTGTTTATACCAATCTGCTTGCTAACTTAGACTCCTTAGAATATTACATGTTTCCTAAATATGTCTAGTACATTCTTAACTGTGAACTGGGCTCACAGTTAAGGGAAACATGTAACATTCTTAAACTAGGATAGATGAAGCTTGGCATCTTTAAAATACTAAGAAAGCCCACTGCTGGCTTTTCTGGGGTAGAAACAGCTATAGTCCCAAAAATGTTAGAGCTCATTGTTCAAGGTGACAACCTAGCAGCACAAGCTAATGTTGAACCCACACCTGCTACATCCAAACCACCCACACACACTCAAATCACCCTCACTTACCAAAGAAAATCCAAACGAACCCCTGCTCAGACTATTCAGTCTGTGGAGGCCCCTATATACTTACCTACACAGGAGGAAGTGGCACTGGAGCTCCCACTTCTCTTGAGGAGGAAACCACTCCATCTCTTCAAGGATCAGTGCTGAGGTTCCTTGTGCTCAGCCTGAAGAGCTTGTTAGTCAAACTACCTTAAGCCATCACTCTGAGTCTCAACACTCAAGTGATCAACCTTTAGGGGACAGCTACCATCCATAGCCAATAGATCTCAACCAACCAATCTCCAACCTTGATTTCTATACTGATGAAGATCTAGGATTCAGTGAGTATAATGAGTCTCTCTTTTTTACCGCTACTTAAAGAGAGATGAATGCTCCTGAGTCTCCTATATCTATCTCACAACAATCACCTATAAATGAGGTGGACACTTCTGAACCTGTTCAGGATGTCCATATGCAAAAGGCTCTCACTTGTGAAAGTGATTACATCATTAAGACCGCAACCACGGCAACTCAGCCCAATGACATCTCAACTAACCAGTGCGCAGAGGAAAACCAGCAGGCAAGAACCTCAAGCTAGTGGTGAGAGAGAGGACTCTGGTCTAATCATCTCATCCCCCAATTAGTCTTTTGATGAATATGAAGGGAACCTAAGATTAATGGTGCAATAATTGTCTAAAACATGCACCTATTTAGTCTCCAAGGTTAGTCACCTTGAATCTTAAGTGACTACCTTGCATAACAGGGTCAATGATCGGCAACTTGAGATTTCATATATTAAGGAAAAACTAGCTGAGAGACCTTTAAGAAGACCTCAACCAAGAACAAGAGAACCTATGAAGGTGATTGACCTAACTCCTAACTCTCCTATGCAAGTGGGTGATGCTACCAAAAAGGGGGAGAAAGTAATTACTACCACATAACCTGGGAGTTCTTCAGAGAGTATGGACATTGAGGACTCACCATCCTCACTTGCAATTGTGCCTACTTAACAACTACCTCAATTTCACATCAATGTAAACTCCATATACTCCTAGTTACAGAGTCTGTTTGAGGAAGGGATACCAAGGGCAGTGTCACCTTCATCCACTTCCAATCATATCATTGGATGGAGGTATGACAACAACAGAAGAGCCCTAATAATCATGAAAGTTCAAGGGGAGCAAGAGATCTTCAACTTTGAGACCTTGAACTATTATGACAGTCTGGATTTAGTCAACATGCCACTTGTCATTCCATGCAAATGAAGACAAGCTGACAGATTGGCTCAAAGAATCCAAGACAGGATCACTGCAGAGTTCAGCCTAAGAAGGAAACTGTGGGAATCAGGTAATGTCATCGGTCAACTGGATGTTGAGGCAGACCCTAAGATTAGCTTCATAGGGGAAACCTTGGCTAAAGGCCCAGTGACAGAACCTGAGAGCCCAGTCTTATCACCAACAACACCTGCTAGTGAAGGTGATTTTCAACCTCTCTCTGGTTAGAGCTCAAATGCTGCAACTAGCAATGAAGGCCAAATCTCTCTCCACACCGAGTCACAAAGGCCTGTGAGTGACAAAGGGAAAAGAAAGATGACATCTAAGGATATTTAGGAGAAGGAGGGAGAGAGAGGAAAAGGAGGTTGAGGGAAAAAAGTTCCTCTTCTATGTCTTCAAGACTCATGGGGTCTGCTATCAGGGCTGACCCAGACCAGATACTCAGAATGATGAGTTAAGGGCAGTGAGGATAAACTATCTACAGACAAGGAACTATGACATTGACAATTTCATTTCTCTCCCCTTAGATGAGTTAAATGAACTGGTAAGGAGGTAGAAGATACAGAGCTTCTAGTCCAAGTCAAAGAAGAGAGAAGAATGAAAAGACTATACAAGGATGTGCCTACCCTCTCCCCAGTTCAAGAAAGTCCCGCACAAGAGGATGTGGTTCAAAAAGAACCACAGGTAGACAAAGAAGAAGATAGGATCAAGATGATCAACTACCTGAGTGCCACATGTCTCTATCAGGCAGAAGTATTTCTTCCCTTCTCCTATGACTATGTTGAGTTTGAGTACTTAAAACAACTTGAACTTGAGACAGTCAAGGACAGAAAGACAAATAATAAAAAGCTAAGGCAAGAAGCTGCAAAATCAAGAGCCATCATCTAAAAGAGCATGAAGAAGTCTGATAACAGGCAGAGGATGATGAGCATCTTGAAGCTATTTGGATTCTTTAGAATGAAACATGGCCCGATGTCTCTATCCACTATGGATGAGCATATTAGGGTGATCAAACAAAAGATCAAAAGTGGAGAGCTCATTGACTTACACTCCACTCCAAGTCAAGCCCCACCAAAAGTGGAGGTTAAGGTTGAACAATCAGAGACAACACAACCTCGACCTCCTGCTGAAACTCAACAAACTTCATCTTCTGATCCACAACAAGGTCAACCTCCCTCTCTTTCTGAGCCTGAGAGAGAGGAAGTCCTAACTGAGAAACAGAATGAAGATAAATCTGGTATTGCAAGCCGTCTTCTCAGTTAAAACCTTTTAAGGGAAAGAAAAGGATTGCTTCTAAACCAAAGCCAAACAAGAAGAACACTGCACCCTCTTTTAAACCCCAGGATGAGTCAGAACATCTTGAGGATGTGCAGTCAGAGGATGCTACATCAACTCCAATTCAAACAGCTCCTCTAGCATCAGGAAGACCCATCTTGTCTTGGACATACACTATAAATCCAGAAAGATGGCATGTCATTAGAGATCAAGGCACTGAAGACACTTACAAATGGCAAGATATGTTTTAGTTGCCTTTGCATGAGAAGACATTTTGACAGTCTGAAGGATCCTGATCACCTAATGAAGAAAGGAATGGTGATCATCATAATGTGGACTATTGATATTTGAAGTCTACTAAGTGTTTTGGTAGCATCATCCTATGGGGAGTTTGTATAGATTAATGAAGAGGCTGATGCAACCTAAATATCCAAAGTCTATCCTGTATGTTGCACAAGTGCAACAAAGAAGAATGCTTAGGAAGTTTCACACATGCAATAGAAATATTCTAAGTGTGAAATCTTCCGAAACCAAGACCAATATATTTTGAAGCCAAATATGAAGTCTTCCGAAGACTCAGAGACAAAGTCTTCCGAAACTTCAACATATGAAGATAGATTTCTTCTGAAGACTTTTGACACATGCTTTATCTCATGTACCATTCCATAAAGCTGGACATATTTCTGTTGCATCTTTGTAAAGTCACCAACTTACATGAGTTGGTGAAATGGTCCATGCTTTTGGTAACTGCACATTGAGGTCTTGAGTTTGTAACTTTCTACTTCATGTACTTTATCCTTTTTGTAATAGATAAGGATATGAACTATGGCATGTCATAGTCACTAGTCAAAAGGCAATCTGCCTTTTGACTCTTCAATTGATATTTTTGTGTCTAGTCAATTGTATCCAGCTGGTTTTCAAGGTATAGCCAACTGTACGTTGTAGTATAAGTATTCCTTGTTCTTTTATCTCTCTAGTATGCTTTGTAACACTTGTAATAGAACTTGAGAAAGCAATATACTACAATCTTGAAAACCATCTCATAGTGTATTTTACTCTTGTGTTCTGTCTCTCATATTACTTGTGTTCTTAGTGTCTTATTATGGTTAATCCAGTCTTACTGTTTGATTAAGTTTGGTTAATCTCCTCTTTGTTTTGTTGTGTTGTAATTGACCCCCTTCTGCGGTCCTGCACATACATCATGCATAATCATACAACATGCATAATCACACGAATCACAACATATAAAACCATATGGCATCACTCATCATCATGCATCATCAACATCATCGACAACCCTAATGGTCCGAGCCTACATTAGCACTTTCCTGAAAGTCGGACAATACTATGGTCATTTTGGCGTAGGAACCCTATTCGGTCACAAGGTGTTCCATGCCTTTGATAACACTCAGGCGAATGAACCTCGAGTCGCATAGCCTCTAATCGCATGCTTCCCATGCGAATGAAACTCAATGGTATGACATGCGGGTGTATAGACCTCAGTTGCATGACCTTCATGCGAATGGCTCTTAGTCGCATCCCTTTTGTGCGAATGAACCTCAATCGCACGACTCATAGGCGTATGGACTCCAGCCGCATGACCTTCAGTCGCATGAACTTCAGTCGCCTAACCCTCATGCCCATGGCTCTCAGTCGCACGAATGAACCTCAGTCGCACCTCTTTCATGCGTATTGTCCACAGTCGCCTGACATTCGGTCGCATGGGCCTCCAATCGCATAGCCCTAGCTGTGCGCAAAATGCAGTTCATCCCGAACTGCAGCGGGCGGTTTCGGCCCCCAAAATCTTCCAAACATCTTCTAAACTCAAATAAACCATTCTAAATCTTAGGGAAGCAAACCACGACACCATTCAAGCACAACCAAGCATGAAATCAAGCCCCAAGCCACTCATACACATACACACACATACATAAACGGGTTTACACCCAAATACCCAAAAATGGTTTTCAGATGTGTTCCAGCCCCAAAATCATTCATAAACGTGTAAAAGAGGGGTCCTAGAACTCACATAAACAATCTCGTCAAGTTGAGCTTCGATTTGACTTGTTACACTTCGATTTTCACGCTCGAATCCGCATGAACCAACTTTTCTCCTCTTTTCTACTTCTCTTCTCCCTCTCTTTGGCTGAAAATGGCAAGAATGGGGAGGGTGTGGGCCGCCCTCCATATTTATACATCAGCTCATCCAAGTTTCTCTCGCTAGCAAGTTTGGTCCCTCGACTTTGGACTTTATTTCTTTTCTTCTTTCCTCGGCTTCAATGAAAATTTCCGGGCGTTACAAGTCCACCCCCGTTATATAGGTTTCCTCCCCGAAACCTATTATTCCTTAAACCATCGCGGGCACTACTGTCTCATCTCTTTTCCAGTCTCCCACCTGCAATTCTATCGGTCTACGCCATTTATTAACATACGGCTTCTTGTATATCATTTGGCTACCTTCCTCAAGACTTTGATCCTTTCGAGCTGCTCAGTCGTAGTCTCGATCACCTCAAAACTTCCCAGACGGCATTTGGTGCTCGACCTTCACTTGTGAACAAGCATGGCATCTACTCTCGTACTCCACCACATCACGCATCATACCCAACCACCAATAATCTTTACTCGGGTCTCGGTACATCTAACAGTTGGGATGTTAGTGTCTCCACATACCTTACATCGGCCAAATAGGCAATGCGTCCACGCCTCATGCACTTTCCTTCCACCGCTATTGAAATCACCTTCAGAATCGTCGTGACTCGATCACCTTAAACTGTCACCGTGATCCCGTCAGGCGCCGTCAACCGTATCATCTTTTGAATGACACGATGCTTACTTCGTAGTCCGCCGAACAATCCCCTCCTAGGACAACATCGAAAGCCGTATCTGTACTCTTACTACTAACAGGCAATTTAGCATAGAAAGCAGCAGGAATAAAACTCTTACTAGCGCAAGAATCGAACTGCACAAAAGCTAAAGGTTGATTTGCTAGAAACATACCTGACACAACATCAGGGTCTGCTCTAGCCTCCTCATGCATCATCATGTAGGCGCTACGTTCACCCTCTATCCTTCTCCTCCAATCCTCTTCACTCCCGAACCTTCCGCCCTCGGCTTTTTGCAGTCCCTGCTCATATGGCAAATTTCTCCACAATTGTAATATCTCACAATCCCAAATTCTCTAGCACATGACCAGGCTTCCCACACTTGCAGCAAGTATTTGTTCGCCTTTTGTATTCTCCCGAATGCTCCATCCCGCATTTACCACATCTATCCGTCCCAGCACCAGGTGTGACCGCACGACGATTATCCCCCCATGCATGCTTATTATTCGTTAGGGCACCGTCCCATCCAGTTCTCTTCCCCATCTAGTTCCGGTCTCCATCTCCTTTCTTGCCGTCTTCAGCTACCACCACCACAGTTCTTTCATCATACAACCTCCCCGCCAAATCAATTGCCGACCTAAACGTGCTCGGTCGGGCAGCGATCATATGCCTACGGATATCTGCCAGCAAGCCCTTAATATAACCTTTGATCTTTCGTGAAAGTGGTGTCACCTGATACGGCACCAGCCATGCCATTTCATTGAATTTGGTGATGTACTATTGATGCGTCATCGTTCCCGCCTACAACTGTAGGAACTCCTATTCAACTTTATCCATCTTTCGGTAAGGACAAAACTCCCCAATCACTAGCCTTTTTAACTTCGACCATCTCATCCTTCCGATAGCCCGACTACCCTCAACATGGACTATGTTGTCCCACCAACATAGAGCCAAGTCCACAAACGAGTGGGCAGCAAACTCTACCTTCTGGTCTTCACGATACTCGTTGATGTTTAGAATAGATTCCATTTCCCTCACCCATCGTTGAGCAGTAGTAGTAGCAGTGCCATTGCCATCAAAAGTTGGAGGCTTGCATCATTGAAACGCCCCATAGTTACAGCCTTGTGCCACTTCCTGCACAGGCTCTTCTTCTTCCTCTTCAACATCGGATAGAACCGTTTCAGTCTCGGGCCGTCTCCTTTCACCCGAAGGTCTACCCCTTTCCTTTCTCTCTCCATCTCTAACGGCCTTTATCACTTCGGTCACTACAGACGGTAGGATGGTCTGCATGGCCTGATGCACTTCCTCTGCAACCGCCTCTCTCATCGAGGCTCTTAGATTAGCACTCTCATCACCGCCTTCCGGATGAGAGGTTTTGGGTTCTTCATGAACCACTTTCTCCACTCTAGGTCTTCCTCTTGTGACCCGTGCTACAGCACCACGTCCACCACCGCCACCACCAGGTGAAGCTTTAGAAGATCTACCACTAGCCATCACACGCACACTGAAAGATTCAAACACTAACACAGTCATTCAAGGGAACAACTTGGTTTATATAAAGTATAGTAAGTCCCTAATTATAGTGGCCAGTTGTGATTTGCCACTTAATTTACTCTTCATACTCCAAGCATTACATGTCCTGACTACATCAGTATCTAAATCTACTAGCAACACATAAACCATATAACACGCGCACGTAATACCGGTTAATATTAAACAAAATACCTGATGGCACGCAGCTACTCAGATTGGCATCCCTTCCCTTTACGTCCTGTTCTCAGTTTAAGTTAAGGTTTATTTTGAAAATTTACCCATTTCACTTAAACTTATGCTCTGATACCAACTTGTAAGGCCCCGTTCCTGGGACGCTTACAGCTGGTCATTCATCGCACACAAAAAATATATTTTTATCATCTAACATTAAAATGTCGCAGCGGAAACAATAAAACAACATTTTCATTTCATCAAAATACTTTTGCAAAATAATACAACCGTTCATTTCTCAATATCATTTTACATTTCATTACAAAAGCATTATAACATGGATGACATCCCAAAAGAACTAAGTACTCGCCCCGTGCCATGCTCAGCAACATACCTGCCAACTGGAAAAACATAAAAGTCAGCGTTGCTGAGTGAGTTCTAAATAAAACATACTTTACTTCCTTCATAAAACCAATCGTTAATTTCGTACGCGATCTCACATCTTACATACACAGAGATAATACAATTATTATTTTCTATTACGTTCGTTACATTCTTCATCTATTTTGATCGTTCATAGCATCATTTCCTCCGTTTATCCATTTCATACATATCGCACTCTTCGTACAAATCGCACCCTTGCATCATCGTACCCGAAGCACATATCACACCAATCACACACGAGGTAGCCAAGATCGCACGCTACATAGCACATAGTAAATTCCACATCGCATTTATTAGAGCAGTTACCAAAACTGAACTCCCACTGTGTCTATAGTCCCTCATGTTATCCATCGTACATATCGCACAAATCACACCAACGGAGTGGTCACCAAGACCGACTCCCCCTATGTGTGTGAGAACTCTTGGAGTGTAGACAGAATCACACACCATCTCATGGGTTAGCCAAAATCGCACGCTACATAATCCTCATGAGGTAGCCAAAATCGCACGCTACATAGCACACAGTAAATACCACATCGCACGTATCAGAGTAGTTACCAAAACTGAACTCCCTACTGTGTCTATGTCCCCTTATGAGTTAGCCAAGATCACACGCAATAAATACACACACAGTTGAGCTAAAAACTCTTAACAAGTTGTGAACCTCCTTTCTTTCTCTTGCAAACCATCCTTACTCTCATTCATTCGTTCATACTTGCATTCATTCATTACGTTCCTCTTTTCATTATCTTCCACTTTACATTACAAAATACTTTCATTACATTCATTAACCTTCAACGCAAGACATGGGAAGACAATCATACATAATAATAAGGAACATAAAAACATACAACATCAATCACACAAGGCAACATCGCACACCCATAACATACATCATGCATAATCATACAACTTGCAAAATCACCCGACATCAACATCACACGAATCACATGCATCACAACTAATAAAACCATATGGCATCACTCATCATCACGCATCATCAACATCATCAACAACCCTAATGGTCCGAGCCTACATCCGCACTTTCCCAAAAGTCAGACAATACTATGGTCATTCGGGCGTAGGAACCCTATTCAGTCGCATGGTCTTCCATGCGTTTGAGAACACTCAGGCGAATGAAACTCCAGTCTCATAGCCTCCAATCGCATGCTTCCCATGCGAATGAACCTCAATCGCATGACATCTGGGAGTATAGACCTCAGTCGCATGACCTTCATGCGAATGACCCTCAGTCGCATCCTTTTCATGCGAATGAACCTCAATCGCACGACTCACAAGCGTATGGACTCCAGTCGCATGACCTTTAGTCGCATAACCTTCAGTCGCATAACCCTCATGTGCATGGCTCTCAGTCGCACGAATGAACCTCAGTCGCACCTCATTCCAATGTATGGCCCCCAGTCGCATGCCATTTGGTCGCATGGGCCTCCAGTCGCATAGCCCTAGCTGTGCGCAGAATGTAGTTCATCCCAAACTACAGCGGGCGGTTTCGGCCACCAAACTCTTCCAAACCACTTTTAAGCTCAAATCAACCATTCTAAATCTTAGGGAAGCATACCACAACACCAATCAAGAACAACCGAGCCCGAAATCTAGCCCCAAGCGAATCATACACATACACACATACATAAACGGGTTTACACCCAAATACCCGAAAATGGTTTTAAGATGTCTTCCAGCCCCAAAATCATCCAAAAATGTGTAAAAGAGGGGTCCTAGAACTCACATAAACGATCTCGTCGAGTAGAGCTTCGATTTGACCCGCTACACTTCGATTTTCATGCTCGAATCCGCATGAACCAAGCTTTTCTCCTCTTTTCTCCTCTTCTCCCTCTCTTTGGCTGAAAATGGCAAGAATAGGGAGGGTGTGGGTTGACCTCCCTATTTATACTTCCACTCATCCATGTTTCTCTAGTATGCGAGTTTGGTCCCTCAACATTGGACTTTTTTTCTTTTCTTCTTTCGTCGGCTTCAAGGAAAATTTCCGGGTGTTACGAATAACTGCTTTGAAATGGTAACTTGCAAAAATGATAAACGATTAGGTTTTTGAAAACTTACCTTACAATGAGAAGGATAAAATCTATATAAAGCAGTCTTACTTTCACAGACAGTTTCGCTACCAGCGAAACTATACTGACGAAACTATAGATTCGCCCGACAGAAACATTAGTTTCGCCAAGTGAATTAATTAGCTGACTATGAGCGAAACTATAGTTTCGCTGGACTGCCAAAATACATAAACCTAAGTACATACATAAGGAAATTAACAAAAGATCTATTACCAGCAAAAGTAAACAATCTAAACTAAGGTGAGTCCAACCTAAACATAATCTACATCAATAGCAATTTTAGGAAATCATACCAGAGCTACAAGATGCACACAATGATTTTGACTTTCAGGAACTGCAACTCACGATGATTGACAATATACTTGTCCCCTTAAATCCATACACAGATTTTTGACACACGTTGGTGGTGAGTTAAGTTTTAATGATTTCAACAAGCATTTGTGGATCACACGCTTATATGTTAATCAACGATCCTTATGAGATTTTTAAGCGGTCCATGGGTAAATTTCAACAAGAAACTATTCTAAGAGCTTTCAAAGAGATGCCAAGCCTCAGGTCGGTGCCATCGCGCAATAGAGAGGCGCAAATAATAATGAATTCTAGAATATTTAGGTTATGGTAGATTTTTTGTTACGGCTATAGCAGTAGAATTGCAGAGAGGCACACAATTTATCTTCTTGTTAAAGCATTTATTTTCTTTTTTCATGTAATGCACCAACAACATAAGTTATTAGCTTGATTGCATTTTGTATTTTTCCATGTGCTTTGCTCATTTTTATGGTCGTCCGCACACATATGTGGCATTTATTTTCCTCTTCACCCCTTATTGGAACAACGTTGATTATGTTAAGCAAGGATAAGATGGGAACCCACAGCAAGTTGAACAACTTTGTTTGAATTTTATGACCACCAATGAGGTATACTTATCTATTGTGTTGAGTCTACTAATACATCATATAATGAACTAGCAACCTCTAGGTCTACTTTCCCTATGTTACCTTGGTAGCATACTAGTTTTACTATTATTTTTTCTTTTATTTTGCTTAGACTTTTCAAACTTAAACTTTGAATTTTGCATCATAATCAGTTAAACTCTTTTGAAGTCCCAAATAATCTTTTTCCTGTGTACGATCATTTTCCATATACGTTGAATCAGTATCATAGAGTTGATTTCTTTCCTTTTAGCTAAGCTGTCCTTCTTCCTCATTTTTTTAAGTAGTTAAATCTAATGCCTAATTTAATACTAATCTAACGTATTCTTCGACTAAAATTCTAAAACCGAAAATATTTTTGTGTTTTTTGTATTTTAATAGAAAGAAAATTTAAATAAGACAAAATAAAATAAAATAAAATAAAAATTTTCGGACTAAGCATTTTCTTCCTCTATGATCACATCACTTTTCTTTTTCACGCCATTAACCTCTAATAGATATAAAAACCTCGATTTATGAAATGCTTTTGTGTAGAGGTCGGCGGGTTGAAAATACATATTTATTTTAACCACATCGATTAATTGCTTTTCAAAGCAGTCACGTATAAAGTGCTACTTAATGCCGATATGTTTAGTTTTAGGATGTTGGACTAGATTTTTTGTTACGGCTATAGCAGTAGAATTATCAACATAAATAGGAGTGTTAGAGATTTGGAAACCATAGTCGCGCATTTGCTATTGAATCCAGATGATTTGTAAACAGCAACTTGCAGCAGCAACGTATTCAGCTACACAGATGATTTGTAAGCTCAAAGTCATCGTCATGAGGATACCACAACCCGAGTGTTGGAGTACCCATTAGATAACGAAAAATTTGTTTAACTCTTATGACATGGTTGACTTTTGGTTTTGCCTGATATCTGGAACAAAGACACGTTGCTTACATGACATCAGGACGAGACGTTATGAGATACATTAGGGATCCGATCATTCCTCTAGACATTGTAGCATCAAACAGATCACTTACATGCTTAGTCTAGCAGCTGAAGCATTCAACATGTTAAACTGACTGAGGATGTCCCTTACATGCTTAGTCCAATACAGGAAAATTCCTTTTGGTGTCTGATCCACCTGTAATCCTAGGAAGAACTTCATCTCCCCTATTGCACTCTTCTCCAATTCTTCTTTCATTATAGATTCAAATTCTTTACATAACTCTTTGTTTTTGGAACCGATGATTATGTAATCAACGTAAATCTGTACTAGCAGTAAGTTGCCATCCTTTTCTTTGATGAACAGTGTGTAGTCAATAACTCCTCTGCGCAAGTCGTGTTTCACCAAATGAGTTGAGAGTTTCTCATACCATCCTCGTGGGGCTTGATGTATCCCGTAGAGAGCCTTATCTAGCTTGTAAAGTCTGTCCTGATGGTAAGGATCCTCAAATCCTTTGGGTTCACCGACATACAGTGTCTCATGAATTTCCCAATGAAGAAATGCACTCTTTACATCTAGTTGATAAACTTTGATCTTCATGTAAGATGCATAGGCAAGGAAGATACGGATTGCTTCCATTCTAGCCACAGGTACAAAGACTTCATTGTAATCGATTCCTTTGACTTGTCTAAAACCTTGAGTGAGAAGTCGAGCCTTGTTTCGAATTATGACCCCTTGGTCATCTTACTTGTATTTCAAGACCTATTTAGTGCTAATGACTTTAGCACCTTTTGGTCTATCCACCAGTGTCCAAACTCCTAACTTCTAAAATTGTAGGAGTTCCTCTTGCATGGCACTCACCCATGCCTCATCATTTAATGCTTCATTTACATGTTTTTGCTCAAATTGAGACACAAAACATCAATAAGTACCGTCATAAAGATAGCCTTTTTCCATGACTGAGGCATAATCAGCTGAGTATAGCTGATTTCGTGTCTGTACTCGCAAATGTACATCCCCTATGATGTTTTCTAGAGGATGATAGACATTTAGTCGAGATTTGGGAGTGGTGGTAATGGCTACTTCCTGATCCAGATTTTGAATTCCTTGTTCAGTATTTGTAGCCGTTGGAGTGTGAGGTTCTGAAGTGTTAGAGCAATCAACATCTGATGCTTGTGTACTTTCAGTAGAAGGAACCTGTTCCTCCTGATCCACCCGATCATTCTCCAGTTCTTCATCATCAGAGGAGGAGTCGCTTACCTCCAGTGCTCCCCCTGAATGACTAGAAGACTCACCTTGTGAACACGATATTGTCGACTCTAGTGATGGTGTGTTTAAGACATCGTACATCATTTTGGTCGACAACTCATCATCAGGAAGGGAGAGAGGGAAATTGAAGGACTTAAAGAATCCATCATAATTAAAGAAGAATGTAGGTCCTTTTCCAACAAGGGAGTGGTGTATCTCTGAACGTCAACATTGCACCACACTTCTACTTGACCCGTTGAGTTGTTATAAACTCTCTTGTTTGGTATATTGTATCCTAGAAATATCCATTCTTTAGCCTTCTTACAAAACTTCCTTGACTGAGTGTTCTTCAGCAACGTACAAGGTTCAGCAAACGGTTTGAGATACTACAGATTAGGTTTACGTCCCTGGAGCAACTCATAACACGTTTTACCATGACGTTTAACCACCAAGACTCGATTGAGGGTGTAACATGCATTGGCAAATGCCTCATTCCAAAATTGGATGGGCAGTTTCGAGTCTGCAAGCATCGTTCATGCAGTCTCTATCAAGCTCATGTTCTTCCATTCAGCAACTTCGTTCATTTGTGGAGTGTAGGCAGATGTGAACTAATGTACATTTCCTTTCTCTTTGTAGAATGCCTCCATCCACTGATTCTTGAACTCTGTGCTGTTTTCTGAGCGAATTTGTGGCATTTTCAGTTTGTAGAAAGATTCCAATGTGGTCACAAGCTATTTGAATGATTCAAATGTCTCTGATTTGGACTTTAGAAACATTACCCAAAAGAATCTGGAGTAGGCATCAGTGACTCCATAACAGTACAAATCACTAACGATGCTCTTAGTGCTCACAGGACCAAACAGATCCATGTGTAGAAGTTCGAGAGACAATTCAATGGAATTTACTTTCTTTGCCTTATGAGAATTCTTGGTCTGTTTGCCTTTCTTACATGCTACACAAAAATCCGGAAGTTGAAAATCTTGACGTTTACTTCATTCACTAAATCATTTTGGATCTGATGATTCATCTTCCATGGATTTATGTGTCCCATTCTCTTATGTAGGAGGTCGAGTCCCTCTTAGTTGCCTTTGACAAGAAGCATTGAACTTGATGATCAGTTATGAAGGCCTTTGATAGATCCAAGACATATAAGTCATTATATCTTGAAGCTGACATTAAGATTTGGTCCTCCAGGATAACATACTCCTTCTTCAATACATAGCACTTCTTGTTATCAAAAACAAACCTTGAATCCTTTGTCACATATCTGGGATACTTAAAGCAAGTTATTCTGTAATTGTTGAACGAAGTTGACCTTATCAAACTTGACTTTCCGGTTTCCCACTTCTCCTTGAGCGGTGATATTTCCACTATTTCTAGCAAATGAGACATTTCCCCATTTAATTTGATTGATATTTAAAAGGAGATAAAGGTTCCTGGTCAAGTTCCTAGATGTTCCACTATCAACAATCTAGGTATTTGTGATAGCACTGTAACGGACACCCTGCACAATCAGAGGAAAATTTAGTTTAGGTTTGGGACCCAAGCCTTAACTGGCTTGGGTGACCCAGAGGAATCACACATCATGAACTTAACCTACTATCCATTTGAGAATGAGGGCATATCATTCTTCTTATTTTTCTTATAATCAGACTCTAGACTTCACTTTTCTTTCCATAAGCCAGTTTTGTGTAACGCCTGTTTGTGATAAATAGACGACTTGCTTACGGTTTGAACTTTAGGTTCATTACTTCTTTTGGGTGGAGTAATAGAACTCCTTTTCAAAGAAATTGGCTTAGCATCGTAAAGTTCAATTTTATGCATGTGTCTCTGATAATAAGGACAATTAGAAGCAATATGTCATTTTCTTCCATAACTGTGGCAAGATCTCCCTTCTACATGTTGATGGAACTGTTTCTGTGGGGAAGTGTTTGATACCAGTGTGACTTTAGTCTTGTTGTGTTTGGACACTTCTTGTTTAGATGTTTTTGCTTCTTTAACAAAATTCATTGTTTGAACGTTTTTAACATCTTTAGCCTTTTATTTATTTTGGACTGTGACGTGGAGCACGTGGATGGTTAACTGGTTTGGTTGTTTTGGGTTCAGAAATAGACATGTTTGAACCTGACTTTACGTTAACCTTTTCAAATTGTTCATCCAAATTCATAATAGGCATCTTACCTTTAGATTTCAAAGTGGCCTCCTTCTATTTAGTGATAGAATTCACCGGATTACCCGTGGAATCTGGATCACTAACTAGTGGAGTGGACACCACATGATCCTTTATTGGATTGTTATTTAATGTTCTACATTTAGTATTTTATATGATCTTATGTGGTGGTGGAACCACTTTGTAACCCAACCCCTCCGCATTACTTTGTTCTTTCACTAAGTGTTGAACTATTTGAGAAGAACTGGTCCAATTGTATAGTTTTTGTTTTAAAGAGTTGACTTCAACTTCTAAAACTGCTTTTTCTTTCGTAGTTTCTTCCAGGGAGTTTAAATAGAACTTTATATCATTGGCTTGATTAAAAGCAACAACCTCAGTTTCCCTTAGTTGTTTATTTTAAAGTTCTATCTTCTCTTTATAACTGTGCTTATTTTGTTTTAAAATACAATGTAGTTCTATGCACAGTTGTAAATCATTTACTAAGCTATCATTATGTTCTAATAACCTAGAAAACTTATGATCAATGCTTTCTCTAAATTTATTACATTCAATACAAGCATGATTTCAAAGAGTTGGTCTTTGGTACTTACCTGTGAAGAATCTGTTGAATCAGCCATCAATGTGGAGTTTGACTCATCGGAGGCTGGAGATTCTGAACATGTCATTCTGAGTTCTTCTTCAATAAGGTGATTGACCATATTCACAACTTCTTCATTATCAAACATCATATGTTCAACTGTGATATCACCTTCACTTGCAGAGTCATCATCCAAACCCTCGACACAGGCGATGTTTGATTCACGCGGAGACACAAAACTGAAGGTCAAATCCTGTCTTTCGTCACCTTGAGCAGTCAAAGCCTTTGTCTCTTTGCTTGACGAGATAGCTCCACTCGTGGGTTTGTCTAGACGGTCGAAAGATGAGAATGGATTCCCATTACCTCACTTCTTGGGCTTTACGCATTCACGTTTAAAATGCCCATTTTCTCCATAATAAAAGCAGGTAACTTTGGTTTTGTCGAAACAAAATGTTGTGTCATTTGTGGCTACCAAGTTCTGTCAAGTCTTTTTCACAAAATTTTTCGCTCTCTCCTAACAGCACTTGCCAAACCCCACATTATATCCATTCTTTCTAGTTCATTTTGGTCCACCTACTCGTAGTCTTCATCTGCTAGATGGCAATTGCCAATCTTCCCTGCTACTAAACAATCATAGGAATGAACACCGCTACGAGAAGGTCCATGTTCTCCTTTGCAACCTCCACAGTAATATTACCGATATTCTTGGTCTTCAATTTGTAGTATTGGCTTCAGGCACTATATATTGGGTAGTGGATGACCCTGACGTTTCTGGTCTTGGGGCAGTGGTTTGAGAAGGAGCGGCTGAACAAGATACAAACGTTCTTTGAAGGCAAAGACAACAAAACTAGAAATGTGAAATGTGATACCACTTGTGATTCAGATAAGCTGACGTCTGATACCAGATAAGCTGAAATGTGATACCACTTGTGATTCAGCAAATGGTTTGGGGAGCTAAGATAAGCTGAAAAGGCAAAGACAACAAAACTAGAAATGTGATTCAGCAAAATGGAAAGTGATAGTACACAGGCATCGAGTTACTTGGAACACCAAAACGAGCTTCCACTTTTACAAGTTTATTTCAAATCACAAAAAATTGTTAGTGAGAGAGTTCTAATTCTAACAAATTGGGAAAATGATAGTATGCTTGCCTGTAACTGTAATAATACGGAGAATGTTGATCTAGGGAGGTG